>OLKM01001040.1:65355-97855 GCA_900291075.1 Melanogrammus aeglefinus | reverse complement strand
GTGGAGGTTGTGGTGGTGGTGGTGGCGGATGTGGAGGTGGAGGTGGTGCTTGAGGTGGGGGTGATGGTGGTGGTGGTGGAGGTTGTGGTGGTGGTGGATGTGGAGGTGGAGGTGGTGCTTGAGGTGGGGGTGATGGTGGTGGTGGTGGAGGTAGTGGTGGTGGTGGTGGAGGTTGTGGTGGTGGTGGCAGATGTGGAGGTGGTGCTGGAGGTGGGAGTGATGGTGGTGGTGGTGGAGGTTGTGGTGGTGGTGGCGGATGTGGAGGTGGTGCTGGAGGTGGGAGTGATGGTGGTGGTGGTGGAGGTAGTGGTGGAGGAGGTGGGGGCTGGGTGGGGTGGAGGTGGGGTGGGGGGGGGGGGTGATGTTGTGGTGGTGACGGGTGCGGGAGTGATGATGGTGGTGGTGGTGGTGGTGGTGGTGATGGTGGTGGTGATGGTGGTGGCGGTGGGGCTGGTGGTGGGAGTGATGGTGGCCGTGATTGTGGTGGAGTTGGTGGAGCTTGGGGTGAAGGTGTTAGACAGCAGGAAATGGCGGTGTCCAGGTAAACTAATGGCACATTTCCAGGCGTGGTACAGCCCAGCTCAGATACGGCTTGCGTTTCAACCGCCGACAGTACCCTTATGGTGGGGGGGGGTTTAAGCTAGCTGATAGGGATTCAAGCTAGCTGACGGCGATAGCCACGGCAGCTACGTAAGCATCGTGACCTCATAGCAGCCCGACACAGTGTGGCCTACTAATAAACCCAAGGAAAATTAATAACGCAACACAATGAACAAAGTGCAACAATGTAGGATGTTCAAGAAGGACGACATTTTCTCCAATAAAAGAAGCTTTCGCCGTCGTCCAGAAATACCTTGCGTTTGTTTGTTATTATTCCCCTGTCGCACGGAAGTGACAGTTCTGTCGACCAATCAGCAGGACGGCGTGTATAGCTTGAACTTGTTGTCTCCCTTTCAGACGTCTCAGTACCCCAACGGAGGAGTACCGCAAGATGAGTACGGCTCAATACGGCTCAGTCCGGATCACGCCCGCTCTTGGTAGGGCGTGATCGCATTCCGAACCGATCCGCAGCCGCCGGTGGATATTGCGCCATAAGGATCTGTGCTTGTCTGTGTGTCTGTGTTTGTGTGTGATGGTGTGCGTGTTTGTGTGATTTTTCTATGAGTAAACTGGTCCCCTTCCCCCCCTCATCCCCGTCCTGCCTCGCCGAGCTTTTCATGAACCTAAATGCACTAGGAAGTTAGTGATGGAGGCTCAGGTTATGAGGTTGACACTTTTTCAATGGAATCCATGAGCCATGAACCTCACTGGGAAATGAAACATCAGAGATGATTTTTAATCTCTAAATGAGCGGAAGTGAAATCCCAGTGTTGGAAGCCACACAAATATCGAGAATTAGAAGAATTAAACCCATAGTCTGTGCGCTGCCTGACTCTAGGCTTAGTCCAGTCTCCGATGAACTATTTCTATGTTTGACTAGACCGAGCCAATAGCAGGTGGGTACAAAGGACCCACATTGACCCACTTCCGTAATAGAAACAACCTACTTTAACATCCATGAGGTCGGGCAGCTCGTGGCTACATGTTAGCGTAGCCTGCTCAATCTGTTACGCAGCCAGGGTTAACTGTGATATTTCAATTCAAAACTGATCATTGACTATCTATGACGCTCATGTTGGGCTGGCTATAAGACCCCTGCAGGCTAAATCTGTCTCAGGTTTTTTTCCTCCACCTATCCCCTCTTCGGGTGTACCAGCCAAGTGGCGAGGAGACAAAGGCTGGG
This sequence comes from Melanogrammus aeglefinus, assembly GCA_900291075.1. Taxonomy (NCBI): domain Eukaryota; kingdom Metazoa; phylum Chordata; class Actinopteri; order Gadiformes; family Gadidae; genus Melanogrammus; species Melanogrammus aeglefinus. The sequence continues at coordinate 96,072 of OLKM01001040.1, read as the reverse complement.
TTTTCAAACAGCACAGCAACACCCCGGTCTCCATAGCTGAGAAGAAACTACACTGCTAGACTTCTCTGCATGCTCTTTCTATCGAGTACACACACACGCACACACACACACACACACACACACACACACACACACACACACACACACACACACACACACACACACACACACACACACACACACACCTCTCCTTCTTCCACCCCCCTCCTCCCTTTCTCTGTCACTCTCTCCTCTCTCTCTCTTTCTCTCCCCCCCTCTCCCCCTCCTCCCTTTCTCTGCCACTCTTTCCTCTCTCTCCTCCTACTCCTCCTATGGGAGGATCGGAGATGCAGAGGATGGTCGTTACTATGCAGGGCGTAGTAGCCCATCAGTGGAGCGCCACCCATCTGTCATTTACCAGACCCAGACACATGAATAGCAACGACTTTCCCTTTGCGCTATTATAAATATCAGAAATGGGCGTGTCTTTTTTTCACATTCCCTGCAACACCATTTATTTGAATGCCTTAATCAAGTATGTGATATTTGCTATTTATTAATGTGTTCAATATTAATCACCTTGCACCGCATCACCAGCAAGAAGAGAATCAGAAAAGAGGAGAAACAAAAGATAATTGACCAGCTCTCATTGACAATCTCATTAGCCTACATTTAAAGTAGAGCTGCCTTTTAAAAAACAAAAATGGGGTTACATAAACGGATTGATGCAATGTGCCGGGGCTGGTCCACTCTGAATGAGGTCTCCACCGCATCCCATCAAACCGGGGGGCCTGCACACGCTGCAGGCATGACAGAGCAATCTCAACAAAGAGGATGCAGGGGCGCCCCGGTGGCTCACCGGGCGTACAATTAGGAGCCAGTCCTTACCGCAGCGACCGGGGTTTGACGCTGCCCGTGGTCCTTTGCTGCTTATCTTCCCCTCTCTCCCTAACCTTCCTGTCTTACTCTCTCTACAAAAAAAACCTTCAAAAATAAATCTTAAAAAAAACTAACAAAGAGGACGCCGGACACCTTTAAGAAAACGCCTTGTTCTGCGTCCACCGGCCTGCCGCTCACCAAAGAGCCATCTCTTTCTCGTCTCAGCGTCCCACTCGAAAGCCACACACTGAACATTTATTAGAGCAAATGCATCAAAGTACAAAGTAAAGGCTCAAACTGCTGCATTCCAAAGCCTATATATATAAAACAAAAAAAAACATGCATTGATTTCCCACCCAGCAGCAGCACCACCACTCATCCAAGTTCCCATGACGGGCAGTGCGGTTAAAATAAGCCCCAGTATCAGGACCCCCTTACCGTGATCTTCGGGATGTTCTTTTTGCCTTGATAAGACATGTTCTACGAGTACGAGGAACAGCGAGTCCACCTTTCAATACAGCCGTGACAGAGATATTCCTCCTTTGGATGGATGCTCGGGGCGTCTCTCGCTCGGATGGGAGATTCAGGGAATGGTCGCTGGCGTGGCTGGTGCGCGGAGAAGAGGTTCAGACTGAGAGCCGCGGCCCCTCCCTTCAAAGGCGCAGGGTGGATGGTGTAGTGGCGCTGAACGTCCACAGCGGAGCGCCAAATTGCAGAGAGAGCATGGGGTTGGTGGCCCTTAACGTCCACAGCGGGGCGTAATGTTTATTTTATTTTATTGCCGAAACAGACGAACACAAACATATGTGAATGATAAATCGGCAGATTTTATTCATAAAATTCGTCCAAGACGAAGACGTTATAAAATGATTATTGGACCCTATGTCATGAAATGCATATATTATCCAACAGGAAAAGGCGTTGCCCTGTGTTGTCAGTAAGAGGGTTAGGGTTAGGGTTAGGGGCGGAAGCTCTTAGTCTATTATTCTGCAAGGTTTTCCTCTGACTGCATGTCATATATGCTGTTGAAACCATTAAAGGGATTAGACCAATGCACATTAACACCTCGCTCTTCTGTTCAAAAACGTGTACTCCAAAACACACACACACACACACACACACACACACACACACACACACACACACACACATATATTATATATATATATATATATATATAAAGCTTATATATATATATATATATATATATATATATATATATATATATAAAGCTTCTGCAAAGTTAAGTTGATTAAAAACCTTGATCGATGGATTGGCACAAAGAGAGACATACGTTCTGTGGGAGATGATGGAGTCATTAGGACTGATGACAAGACTATGGGCCGACAGCAGGCAGAGGGCCGGCACAGGGGAGGTCTGTTAGTCTGGGTCCGGGGGAAGGGGGGGCTCCCTAATGAGACACTGAGGACAGATGGACAACGCTCCCAGTGATCACAAGCTGAGCTGAATCATCTCATCAATACGTGCTTCACGGCCCTTTGAATGGACCTCACAGCAGGAGGACGATTATTGGAGGAAGACTATTACCTCAATGTGTGTTCATTGCCCGGCATAAATCAGTCTTAATATAGCCTACAGCAACTCTGCATTTTCTTTATCATGAAGCTATTTTCTTGACTCCCATTGGTCTATACCTCATGTTGGACCCAGCAGTCCTACCAGCCAAACTTCTGGGGGGTACCGGAACAGAGAGACTGCAAGAGGCGGAGTTAAGCCTGGTTTCCTGTTTTGTGATGGAGATAGGATGGTGGAAAGAGGATAGGAGGATGTTATCGGTGTGAGCCTACACTGGTTCATTTAAAACCTTTCCACTTCCTTCCGGCTGCTGGCCTGGTTTGTGTTCACCGATGACACACTGACTGAATCGCCCAGATTTAGAAAGATACTTGATAAAAAACCCGCTATTTGAAAGGCACCATCTGACAATTTTCAAATTACCTGGAGAAGTGTTATTCTGAAATGGAATCAGAGCTCAAAAGAACTTCCGAGTCCCTGGGTGTTTCCACCACCGCAGACATTCGGTCCGCCAACAACAAAAGCTCCCCCGGAATGACGGTGCACTGGATGTTGGCATTCGTTTTAAACTGGAGAAGGCTGCTCTTGCCTGCCAGAGGGAGAGAGGAAGACACACCTCGATGTCATAGCTAGCGAAATACAACAGGTTCATACAGCCTTTAGACTATCAGATAAAGTAACTGCATGTGTCACTGATAATGGCAGCAATTTGGTATAAGCCTTTAGAATGTTTTGAATCCCATCCTGATGATGGGTCTGACTCTGACGAGCCATTTGACCATGACTCGGAGGAGAAGGAGGAGTTCACTTTTACGGATGATGCCGAAGCACTCTTCACTGGATCAGACGAGACATTTTCACTGCCACCTCATCTGCGCTGTGCATCGCATACATTAAACCTGATCGCAAAAAATGACCTGGAGAAATGACTGACCAGTAACAATGACTGTAAAGCAGTTTACAGAAGTGCTCTCGGCAAGTGTACAACTCTCTGGACAAAAACTAGTCGCTCTACTGTAGGCTTTAGACCAGGTTGAGGATGTGCTAAAAAGAAAGCTCACCATACCCAGTGCTACACACTGGAACTCAACTCATGACACCTTGTCTCTCATCACAAAAATCCCAATCAGAGATTTAAACTGGAGTTGCCAAGAGTTTCTTGGCAACTCCAAGAAACTCTTCTCCACGATAAACCACCTTCTGAAGCCACAATCACCCTCACTGACTGAAGCTACAGTTGAGCGATGCAACAGCTTTATTGACTTTTTTAAATCTAAAGTCGACAACATCCGCTCTCTGTTGCCCAGTTACACCTCTCCCCCTGCTTCCAACCCCCTGGTGGGGAGTCCTCTACCCCTCCCCTGCTTCTCCGAGGTTCAGCAGAGCCAAATTGAGAAAACCATCAGAGTAATGAAACCGACCACCTGCTGCTTAGACCCCTTCCCATCACCACTGCTTAAGTCACACATCTCCATCCTCACCCCAATTATCACTCAGGCTGTTAACCTTTTCACTTTCAAACTGCTCATGTCCCACCTGCTCTCAAAGCTGCTGTCATCCGTCCCCTCCTGAAGAAACCCTCCCTGGACCCGGACAATCTCGCAAACTACAGGCCTATCTCAAACCTCCCCTTTCTATCCAAGATACTCGAGAAAACAGTTGCCACACAGCTCCAGGACCACCTCACACATAACAACCTGTTTGAAAAATTTCAGTCAGGCTTTCGTTCAGCCCATAGCACCGAGACAGCTTTGCTCAGGGTGACGAATGACCTTCTGATGGCCGCTGACTCAGGGTCACCATCACTTCTCATCCTTCTGGACTTAACCGCAGCCTTCGACACCGTGGACCACACTATCCTCCTTGAGCGTCTCCATAACATCGTCCAACTGACAGACAACGCACTACAGTGGTTTAAGTCCTATCTTTCAGATAGGACTGAACATGTCTCGCTCGGAGGATGTGAGTCCAGGAAACGCCGCGTCACCTGTGGTGTCCCCCAGGGATCAGTCCTTGCCCCCATCCTCTTCACCACCTACATGTTCCCCCTCGGTCAAGTCATCAGCAAACACGGACTCTCCTTCCACTGTTATGCTGATGACACACAATTATACATCAAAACCGCCCCTAACCCCTCCACAGCCCTGTCATCCCTCACCTCCTGCCTTGAGGAAATCAAGACATGGATGAATAACAACTCCCTTCAACTAAACAGCAATAAAACGGAAGCACTCCTCATTGGTACCCTACATCAGGTTCACTCCTCACCCATATCTCAACTTACCTTTGACGGACAGATCATTCCTTTCTCCTCCTCCAGCAACAAACCTTGGGAGTCCGGTTTGACCCCCACCTGACCTTCAACGATCACATAAAACATCTGTGCAAAACTTCATTCTACCATCTCCGCAACTTTCCAAACTCTGCCCCACTCTATCCCTACCCAGCAGCCAGAACAACTGGTCCATGCCTTCATTTCCTCAAGGGCTGGACTACTGTAACGGGCTCCTCATCGGGATACCTGGCAAAACCATCCAGAGGCTGCAAATACATCCAAAACAGCGCGCTGCCAAGGTCCTGATGAGGGCCCGTAAACACGAACATATCACTCCCATCCTCAAATCGCTGCCCTGGCTCCCTGTTTCATCCCGTATCAATTACAAAAATCCTGTTACTTAACCCATAAATGCATTCATGGACTTTGCACCCACATACCTCCAAAGAACTCATCACCTTACAGTCCACCACCCCGCACCCTCAGATCCACCAATACTCTGCTCCTCCAAGTCCCTAGGACCAGGCTTTCCACCCATGGGAGACCGAGCCTTTTGCTCGGCTGCACCACGCCTCTGGAACAGCCTCCCAACCCAGCTGAGGGCTGCTCAGAGCTTAGACTCTTTTAAAACAGGCCTGAAAACCTTTTTATTTAGAAAGGCCTTTAAATGTTAACCACATAGTGATTTTAACCCTGCTTTGTTGTTTTTATTGTAGCACTTTGAGATCGTGCCGATGAAAAGTGCATTACAAATTAAATAAATTATTATTATAAACTCACTCAGAGTATTCGATTTGGAACAACAGCTGACATCTGAAAATTAGCGCACTTATGCCGCATTTCCACTGCAGGGTGCGGTATGGTTCGGTTCGCCTCAGTCCGGTAGGGAGGGGGCGGTATAGCCCAGCTCAGTTCCGAGGTCGCATTTCCACCGCCAGCAGTACCCTTTATGGTAGGCCGGATGTCGATCGCCGCGGCAGCTACGTAAACATCGTGACATCATAGCAGCGCAGAGGAGAATGCAGAGGAACGTGTCCACCTCCTTTTTCGCCCAAGCAAGCGTTTTACGCGACATGTTCTCAGCGTTCAACCATCAAACTCAGTGCAGTGCAGTCCGGGGTGAACTGCAGCATGAAGGAGAAAGTGATTGTTGCCAACTCCCGGAGCTCTATCTATTATAGTATATAATATAATTGTATAGATAATATAACGGCAAAAAGCTCTGTGCGCCTCCGGATGGCCGTAGCGTGGGGTGCTCTCATAGGGATTGGGCTTCTCGGGGTTTGTTTACCGGCGTTGCTATGGTTTCCGGTCTTGTGTGTTCCAACGGTTTATTGGGTAGGCCCATCTTATAAGTCTCTGTTTAATCAATACTTCATTCACTGCCTCTTCCGTGGTCCTTACAATATTATGAATAGACTGCGTGGGGTCCTCCGACGTCTCTCCCTCTTCCACAAAAGGTAAAGACAAGACAATGGTGGTTATCGTGTTGTTGCGCGACAAATTCAACAAAACTTGCACAGTGACAGATTATGATTTGTGGCGCGACAAAACTTTGGCGACAACGCCAACGGGCGACAAATGTCGTGTTTGCTTTGAACACAGGCTACCGTTTGTTTGTTTTTACCCCCACATCACCCGGAAGTGACGATTCTGTCGACCAATCAACAGAGGGGGTGTGTAGCTAGAATTTTCCGGCACCCTTTCAGGCGTCTCAGTACCCCAACGGAGGAGTACTGAAGACGAGGGCAAAACGAGTACGACTCAGTCTGGGTCACGCCCACTTTTGGCGGTGGAAACGCAATCCGTACCGCACCTTTACGAACCGAACCATACCGCACCCTCAGATTCAGATTCAGACTTTATTGTCATTGTGCAAACTTGTACAACGAAATTAGGGTGGTGCTCACTACCCACAGTGCAAAATAAAGCAGTGCAAAAAACAAAATGCAAACACAAACAACAGCAATAGGGACAATAAATATGCAGATATAAAATATAAATGTCTTTTTTTTTTTAAAACCATCCACCCTGCAGTGGAAACGCGCCATTAGTGAGTCTGGATAGTGTACTTCGTTTAAGTGTACTAATAGAAGTATCGATATCGGAACAAGGCACGGTCTCACAGGTATCCGTTTAATGGCCATAGTCTATATATATAGGCCTATATATGAATGAAATTCATATTGACGGAATGGCACTATATCCCTGTTCTCGCGCATGCACCCATCTTGAATTTAATATACCATATACCGGCGAGAATAGGGATATAGTGCCAAACTGTCAATATGAATTTCATTCATTTCAGAGGATGGTCAATGGTCAGATACAGATCTCTTTATAACAATAACTTATATTGATGTAACGAGAAAGTATGTAATGATAACGCAAAGAAAATAAAGGCTACATGGTTAGAATAATTTAGATATAATTAACTTATAAAGCGTATAACAAGACAACGAGACAATCTAGTTGTGGGCCAGCAGTGTTAAGGCTCAAGACGGGGTGAACCCAAACGCACGGCACAAATGACAACAGGACGAGGTTGGTAGCATTAAACAGTTTATTGCTACACAGAGGAGAATGTTCGTGGTGATCCGGAGTCCGCTGACCGGGTTGTCCGAACCGGAGTTGGTGGGTCAGGTAGCTTGCCGAACAGATAGTCACCCTCGATGGTTCGGAGGAACTGGTATTCCGGCAGGAGAGTAGAGTCGAATGATGGACGTGATAATGATGACTGAGGAGGAAAACAGCTGGATCAGGAATGGAGACTCGAATAAGAATAACTGGAAAAAGGCTAGAGAGGTCGAAGGATAACTTAACCAGCTAAGTATAGCTGACGATCTGGCGACGAATGGTTGAATGACTGGGGAAGATATACAGGTGGATGTGATTGGTGATGATGGTCAGGTGTGGGTGATCAGCGTGGCTGGGTTGGGGAGTTGAGCAGGCCACGCCCCCGCACATGAAACGGAACATGACAACAGAGACAGACAAGACTTACAGAGAAAACTAGTGGCAGCTAGGGTCCGGTGGGAGAGACCGTGACAAGCAGAGGCTGCACATGTGTTGCCTCTCCAGGCATTCATTTAATTTTCTTACATTTATTTCTTAAATAATTATATGTAAAACGGGATGTGGATAATTATTTTACAGTTGCAATTAGCTAATGTATAAATTCATATTATTAGTTGTTAGTTTAATTGTTAGACGACATGTTATAGATAGTATATTATGGTGGATTTAGTTAAAAAATATGTTTGATGAGTTGTTTAAAAAGGTTTTGGATAGCAATTGTGTAAAAGCTCAAAACAATGCTAAAAGCAATGCAATTGGCAATCAGAATATCTACATCCAGTGTTAGAAAGTTAATATTATTATGTACAACTATGTACAACGTGATGCTTATTCATAAATGGACAGACAATATTCTTGTATTCTTTTATTTGCAGTTTTCACCGTCTGTTGATGAGGAAGGGTGACAGTAAATGGTCAACCTTACGACTCTGTCTTCATTGGCTAAGGTTTAACTAGTCAGAGTTACAACACACTGCACGAGAACACTATCTGTATTTTAACCAAATTGGGCCTATAACCTTATACATATAATAGTCTAACTCTATATGTCAAATGGATGATATGCTGTTTTTTATATTATAAATATTGATTGTCATATACCTGAACCACATTCCCCATAGAAAAAGTACACTGTGTTACTTGGTGTTACTACCCTCTTCGTTGATTGAATCGGTGTAAGTGGATTTTCAATGGTCAGATATAGATCTTGTTATAACGATACTACTAATTAATTCAATATTAAAGCAATGCATTTCAATCTGGAGATTATTTTCGACTTCAGAAGGGAGAGCGGGCTGCGCAGGATTTGTCAAAACAACAATTCTATGGTGGTTGCCATCGACTGCCCTCTTCCACCCACCCACCCCCCTCCTCTTTCCCACAGTTATCATATGCATCCATGTGCACTTCTTTACGACCTATGGCCATTATTTCATTTTCTGTAACATCCACGGATATATCCTTCATTTAATAAATTTTCATGTTATATGCAGAATATTCGGGAACAAAGCCCCGAACGTATTGATTCTAGATTCCTGTGATAGGAGCGGGATGCTATGATGACGAACATTAATGTACACAATGTATGCACCATCAGTTTGCAAACGACTTCATAGAGTTCAAACATCTCTGCTCCAAACCACGTTAAGGACGTTAAGGGCGGCAACCGTCAATTGTGTTGTTTTTGTTGTTTTTATGGGACTACTCTGTGAGAGAGAGAGACAGCGCGAGCGAGGTATAAAACTCTTTATATGTAGGCCTATTCGGCATATTGAACCATCAGCCTAATGCGCCTCCTTTTTGAAAAGTCGGACAAACGGCCCTTCGGACCAATGGGTTCCGTTTTCGTAACATTGAACCGTCGGCATAGTGGCATGTCGATCTAATGGGAAATATTTCGGACCATTGAGACGTCGGAACAATGAGGTGTCGGAATTACGGGCAGGCCCCAGCCTCAGACCCCCTCCTCCCTGCCCTCGGGGTCAGAGAGGGCCAAGTTTCGGTGTGAGGGTCCCAGTTACGCCCTAGAATAAGATAGTCAAGTCAGGGCGGTAGGACCTTCCTATCTCAAAAACTGTCTTTTAACCACATTCTGATCCACTATCTTGCAGGCAACACTTCTGAGAGGCTTTGTCCAAAAAAACAGTCCATTTTGGAAAACTGTTTTTTGGCAGCTCTAGCTATCTTGAAAAGGCGGGAAAAGAGGCGTGACCTCCAACAGTAAGGTTAATGTGCATAACACAGGCTAGTTTCTGGTCCCCATTTTTGGTCGGATGGAGGTGTAAATTTGTGCCTTAAGGTGTGTAGATACAGCTGGCCTTTGGACACGTTTCTGAAGTCTGGGGTCAAAAGGAGCCGGCGACACACCCCTTATGAGATAACAAAAAGTTTATGTGAATTTCTACTTTTTGTCATTATTAAAGAGAGGCCTGATTCTCAGCCATGAATGTTGGATGGCTAGGGTGTAGGTCTGGGAAGAGCTTCAGGCCAAAATCTTGCAAGCGAGCCGCTGGTTGAGGTGCAACGAGATGAAGCAATTTAGGGCTGGAATCCCTAAATTGATGATCTTATGCAGCTTATGAGTATAGATTCAAGCATAGGGCAATCAAAGGCTACAGTCAACTTAAAGCAGTTGCACAAACAAAATGTCAGAAGAAACAGAAGAAACAGGCAATCCCGCAGACACACCACTCAGGTCTAGATCACGTGAGATAAAGCTAACAGAGAAAGGCCAAGGGAAGCATAACCAAGACATCAAAAAACGTGAAAGAACATTTATCAAAGCCTATCACTCTTGGAAGTTAGTAGCAAGGGAGACAAGGACAAAACTAAAAACCCTCTGCTCAGTAGAAGACCTCAATAAATTACAGCAAGATATTGAAACAAAGCACAACGCCGTAAGACAGGAATATGAACCTATCCTACGTAACAGTAGCACCACATCTGAGATTGTCAACAAAATGGACACCTGTGTTACGTTAACAAAGGAAATCTGTGGTCTTATAAGTAACCGTCTAGACACTTTTAATGAAGATTATCATAATCAACTTGAGAAAGAAAGAGTAAGAGAAACGTTAAACAAAAATTAATATGAGTCTGTCTTTGGCCACACCAAAAGTGAAACTGCAAGCTCAGTAGATTCATCAGAGAAACCGAGCAACCACTCTGGCTCAACCAGTACGCACAGCAGTAAAGTAGACGCAGAAGCAGAGCTTGCTGCTAGGCTGGAGCAATCAAAGGTCATAGAAGAAATTCAAGCACAGCAAGCACACCTTCACCAATTAGAACAGTGAATGGAAACTCAAAGGGGAAAAAATGTTGTCAGAAATGAAACAAAGAGAAGTGGAAATGCAACAACAGTTGGAACAAGAGAGAGCAAAACTGCAGCAGTTACAAGCAGAGAAAGAGGTTGCTGTAGCAGCAGCTTGTGTGAGAGCATATGACAGTTTTGAAGGTTTTGAGTACCACGACGAAGAAATTAACAACAAAAATCTAGCTCTGTTTGCTACGGAAAGCCGAAAACTGAACCTCAATTGAATCCAAACGTTGCATCGTTCCAACCTCGCCAAGCAGCTTCTGAAATGACAATGTCCCAGGAGTCTGTCAGTTTAGCACAAGAAATCGCCAGCTCATTAAGTATGAATCGCTTGCCAGTCCCTGAACCCACCATGTTCAGTGGAGACTCTTTAAGATTTACTGATTGGAAAATGTCATTCATGTCTCTTATGACAGAAAACCACTCCCAGCAAGCGAGAAGATGTTTTATCTCAAAGATTATCTTGCTGGAGAGGCGCTCAAAGCTGTAGAAGGTTTCTTTTATCGAGATTCAGAGAATGCACACAATGGAGCGTGGAAAGTTTTACAGGACAGATACGGGAATCCGTTCCTTTCCGTGATAAGCTCATGAAATGGCCAAAGGTCAGCACAAACGACCTGCTAGCACTACGAGCGATCGCCGACTTCCTCCAAAGCTGTACTGAGGCAATCCCATACGTCAAAGGACTAGCTATCCTTAACGATTGTGAGGAAAACCACAAGTTACTCATAAAACTGCCAGAATGGATTGTTCGAAAGTGGAGTTCCTGAGCAGAGAAGCATGGATAGCTTGTAACCCTATTGCTTCGCCACTGTTGATCAATTTTAAGCCTGTAGATGATAGAATCCCAAGGAGAGCCAAAGCCTTCAATACACACACACAACCAAAGAGTTTTGCTCAAGAGAAACAAGTAGCAAACAGCAATAAACCAAAATCACCTTGCTTCATCTGTAAAAGTGAAGCTCATGGCATCACAAAGTGTCCCACTTTGAGTATTGAAGATAAAAGGGCATTTATCCATGAAAATCGGCTCTGCTTTAGATGTTTGAGAAAGGGTCACATGACCAAGGATTGTAAGAGGCGACACGTGCATCACATGCAACCGTCGTCACCCAACCTGCTTACACGAAGACAGGAAACAAAGACCTGTCGAAGCAATAACGAATAGCTCCACTTCCACAGAAGAACATGCAAGCCAGGAAACAGTCATATCCCATACATTAAAAAACGTGCATCTGCTACCCTCAAGTATCGTTCCAGTCTGTGTCTTCAGTACAAGAACCACACAGAGAAATACTCACATATGCGATACTAGACACACACAAAGTGATTCAACATTTTTCTTAGAAGATGTACTTCATAAATTGAATGTGGCTGTCCAACCAGTAAAACTGAAACTTAGTATGACAGCAATTTGAGTGTTCATGGTCTACAAGTTCGAGGACTCCACTCTGAGAGCCATATTCAACTACAGCAGGCCTACAGCCGTGACTTTATCCCAGTGGATAAGTCTTATGTTCCAACGAAGGAAACCGCATAACTGTCTGTGGCCTCATCTCAGAAGCTTGACAGCAGTGGCTTCCTCTCCGGTGTCCTCCCATGAACTCCATTCTTGTTTAATGATTTCCTTATTGTAGATTTGTCAACAAAAATGTTAGCATGTGCCAGAGATCTTTGTAAGTCTTTAGCTGACACTTTAGGATTCTTTTTCACCTCATTGAGCATTCTGCGCTGTGCTCTTGCGGTCATCTTTACAGGACGACCACGCCTAGGGAGAGTAGCAACAGTGCTGAACTTTCTCCATTTGTAGACAATCTGTCTTACCGTAGACACATGAACATCAAGGCTTTTGTAACCCTTTCCAGCTTCATGTAAGTCAACAATTCTTGATCGTAGGTGTTCTGAGAGCTCTTTTGTGCGAGGCATGGTTCACATCAGGCAATGCTTCTTGAGAACAGCTAACTCAAAACTGGTGTGTGTTTTTATAGGGCAGGGCAGCTTTAGCCAACACCTGCAATCTCATCACATTGATTGGACTCAAGGTTGGCTGACTCCTGGCTCCAATGGGCTCTATGCACAACTCCACGACTTCCTGGACTTAGGTTGCAGCTTCACCTGTGCATTTACTGGTTTAGTCCTGCACGGTCAAGGCCTGTCCCATATCGAAGGCTCCTTCAAATGCGGCCGACAAATGCAGGCAAGGCTAAGGCAATGGCAAGGCAAGGCAAGGCAACTTTATTTATATAGCACTTTTCATACACAAGGCAGACTCAAAGTGCTTCACACATATAAACATTGTCATACAATAAAATTAAAATAATAGATAAGTAAAAGAAAACATATGCAAAGAAATTAGTAAAATAGTGCAATGTATCTTTCTGGTAAAAATAGAAAATAAAGGAGAAGTTAAAAAGGCATGTTAGTACGTAAAAGAAAACATATGCAGAGAAATGAGTAAAATAGAAAGTGCAATGTATTTAAGATCAGATCAACAGTCTCTCTGGTACCCACGTCCCACGTTGGGACTCCAAGCCGACCTTATATGGAACATGGTACTTTCTCTTGAGACTCCAAACCCGGACCCTATTCTAGGACTCTAACCCAGATTCCAGGACTCTAACCCAGACACAAGTCGGGACTCTAACCACAAACTAACGGCCTTATTCTGGGACTCCAACCCAGACAGACGTCGGGACTCTAACCCAGACAGAACTCTTTCTCTGGGACTCCAACCCGACCTAAAAGGAGCTTGGTCCTTTCTCTGGGACTCAAAACCCAGATTCTAGCAGGCAAGGCAAGGACACAAGGCAGATTCAAAGTGATCAACAGTCTCTCTGGTACCCACGTCCCACGTTGGGATTGGAACATGGTACTTTCTCTGAGACTCCAACCCGGACCCTATTCTAGGACTCTAACCCAGATTCCAGGACTCTAACCCAGACACAAGTCGGGACTCTAACCACAAACTAACGGCCTTATTCTGGGACTCCAACCCAGACAGACGTCGGGACTCTAACCCAGACAGAACTCTTTCTCTGGGACTCCAACCCGACCTAAAGGAGCTTGGTCCTTTCTCTGGGACTCAAACCCAGATTCTAGGCAAGGCAAGGACACAAGGCAGATTCAAAGTGATCAACAGTCTCTCTGGTACCCACGTCCCACGTTGGGATTGGAACATGGTACTTTCTCTGGGACTCCAACCCGGACCCTATTCTAGGACTCTAACCCAGATTCCAGGACTCTAACCCAGACACAAGTCGGGACTCTAACCACAAACTAACGGCCTTATTCTGGGACTCCAACCCAGACAGACGTCGGGACTCTAACCCAGACAGAACTCTTTCTCTGGGACTCCAACCCGACCTAAAAGGAGCTTGGTCCTTTCTCTGGGACTCAAACCCAGATTCTAGGCAAGGCAAGGACACAAGGCAGATTCAAGGTGCTTCACATATAAACATTGTCATACAATAAAATAAAATAATAGATAAGTAAAAGAAAAACATATGCAAAGAAATGGGTAAAATAGAAAAAAGGCATTTTAGTATTAAAATAGAAAATAAAGGCAAAGTTAAAAAAAGCTTTTTAGAAAGTGCAGTGTATTTAAGATTTTAGCAGAAAGCTATAGCAAACATAAAAGTCTTCAGTCTTGTTTTAAAGGTGCTTAGAGTTGGGGCAAGTCTTAAATCCTCTGGGAGTTTATTCCAGCTATTTGTTGCATAGTAACTAAATCCTGTTTTTCCCATGTTTTGTGTTTACTCTGGGGATAATTAACAGATTGGTCTCAGAGGATCTTAGTGGTCTAGAAAGGCTGATGTAGTGGAAGCATATCAGTTAAATATTTTGGGCCTAAACCATGTAGGGATTTATAGGTTAGCAACATGATTTTAAAATCAATTCTCTGACCTACAGGAAGCCAATGTAACGACTTCAGAATTGGTGTAATATGATCAAATTTTTTGGTCTTTGTTAGAACTCTAGCAGCAGCATTCTGAACAAGCTGAAGCTTCCTCAGAGTTTGTTTTGGGAGACCTGTGAGGAGACCATTGCAGTAATCAAGCTTACTAGTGATAAAGGCATGTACAAGTTTTTGTAAGTCTTCGGTGGACATGAGCCCTCTAAGTCTTGCTACATTTTTAAGGTGATAATATGCCGATTTTGTAACTGATTTGATGTGACTTTCAAAATGTAAATCTGAATCCATGATAACCCCTAGATTTCTGGCTTTGATTGAGGTTTTCAGGGACAGAGAGTGAAGGTGTTGGGTTACTTTAAGCCTTTCCGTTTTAGAACCAAATACAATTATCTCTGTTTTGTCCTCATTTAGTTGAAGGAAATTTCGGCACATCCATTCCTTCACTTGCTCAATGCACTGGCACAGCAGATCTATGGGCCGATAGTCATTTAGTGATAGCGATACATAGATTTGCGTGTCATCAGCATAGCAATGATGGTCAATATTGTTATTTTGCATGATTTGCCCTAGTGGGAGCATGTAGATGTTAAATAAAGAGGGTCCTAAGATCGAACCTTGTGGGACTCCACATGTCACGTTGGTTGATTCTGATACAAAGTCGCCAATGGAAACAAAGTAGTTCCTATTTTGTAGGTAGGACCTGAACCAATTTAAGACAGTGCCTGAAAGCCCCACCCAGTTTTCTAACTCTTCACAGAAGTAATGTATGGTCTACAGTGTCGAATGCAGCACTGAGGTCAAGTAGCATTAGTATTGAGGTTTTGCCAGAGTCTGTGTTAAGACGAATGTCGTTTACAACTTTAATAAGGGCGGTCTCAGTGCTGTGCAGGGGTCAAAATCCTGATTGGAAGGTGTCATAGCAACCAGTTGATGCCAGGAAGTGATTTAGTTGCTGGAGGACAAACTTTCTCAATGAATTTTACTTATGACGGGTAGAATTTGATATTGGTCCTGTAGTTGTTAATAATAGAGGCATCTAGGCTCCGCTTTTTTAAAAGGGGTTTAATAACTGCAGTTTTCAAAGCTTTTGGGAACTTGCCTGACTGGAGAGAGTTGTTAACTATCTGCAATATGTCTACTGCTAGGCAGTCGAAAACATTCTTAAAGAGGTTGGTAGGTATAGTATCAAGGCAACAGGTGGATGGCTTTAGTTGTGTCACAGTTTCCACAAGATTTTGAGAGTCTATAACATTAAAGCATGCCATCCTTGCCACGTAATTTTTGCCTGAACAGGGTGGTAGTCCAACATTTTTGTTTGACGTGGAGATATTGATGGCGCGTCTGATACCTTCAATTTTATCAATATAAAAAGCTGCAAACTCATTGCATTTCTGCGTGGAATGGAGATCAGGTGGAATTTCTGTTGGGGGGTTGGTCAGTCTGTCAACAGTTGCAAATAGGGTTTTTGCATTATTAGTGTTGGTTTTAAAGATATTGGAGAAAAATGTTTCTCTATCATTTTTTAAGTCTAAATTGTAGGCAAGGAGGCTCTCTTTATAGATGTCATGGTGAATATGAAGTTTTGTTTTACGCCAGATGCGTTCAACCTTCCTGCATTCCTTTTTCTGTGCTGTTACTAGGGATGGGTATCGAAAACCGGTTCTTGTTGAGAACCGGTTCCGACTGTTTTGATTCCTTGGAATCGTTTGACAGTTTTGCAAACGATTCCCTTATCGATTCCGAGCGGGCGCGAATGACGTCACCACGCACGTTGCCTAGTTTACGCAAGATAGGTACGCAACGTGCGTAGCGACGTCCAGTGCAGTGCAGCCGGCAACATGGCACCCAAGCGGTACAAACACTCGAAAGTGTGGTTACATTTCACGAGAAAGGGTGACAACAGGGTAACTTGCAATATTTGCAAAGTGGATATTTCATCAACGGGAGGAAATACTACCAATATGCAGAAACATTTGCGCACACAGCATGCGATAACTTTGAATGAATGTCGCGTTTTCGATACGCTCCGGAGTGATTCTCAACCCAGCAGCAGCAACGTTAGCATGTCCCGAGAGATCACGCATTCTGCCTGAAAAAGCAGACATGCTCATTTTTTCTGCAGAAGAATTGTTAATACGTCATAGCTGTAATAATGCACAGTTCCATTGAGTTTGACTGAATTCGTCACTGGCTATTAGAAAAATGTTACTGGATGTTACCGGCCATTCTTGTATTTGCCACAGAATAACTTATCTTGTATTGTATGTTGTTAATTTCGACATACAAGAATATTTATTTTATTATTATTATACCTCAAGACAGTTTGTAAAGTCATCATGTTACTTCTAACTGAACTAAAGTTGATTCTAATTGACCTGTTTGTTCTCCTTTTTTCCAAATGAGAATCGATAAGAGAATCGATAAAGAACTGAATCGTTTAGCAGAATCGAAAATGGAATCGGAATCGCAAAAATCGTATCAATACCTATCCCTAGCTGTTACAGAAGCAGCTTTTCTCCAGGGTGCCTTTTGCTTTCCAGAAATCGTTTTAACCTTATAAGGTGCAATGACATCTATGATTTTCAAAATTTTCAAATTAAAGTTTTCTACAAGATCATCAGCAGAACATGGGTTTAGAGGTGGTAGCAAGGAGATGGCCTTTTTAAAAAGTACATTAGAATCTTCATTGATATACCGTTTTTTGACAGTGTTTGATTTTGTCTGTATGAAGGGAATAAAAGATATGTTAAAGAAAACACAAAAGTGGTCAGACAAGGAAGGATCAGTCACAGAGAGATCAGAAACATTGAGGCCCTTTGTGACAACCAGGTCTAGAGTGTGCCCCTTACAATGAGTAGCCTCTTTCACATGTTGAGACAGTTCAAATGTGTCCAAAATGGTAAAAAGTTTTTTTGCACACTTGTCATTCAAATCATCAGTATGAAAATTGAAGTCACCAGTTATAACTAGACAGTCAAATTCTGTGGAGATGCTAGACAATAAATCTGTGAATTCATCGGAAAAATTTGCAGAATATGTGGGTGGCCTGTAAATAATTAATAGGAGAACTCTGGGGGAGCATTTCAATACAGCACTAAGGTATTCGAACGATGGAAAATCACCAAATACCATCTGTTTCCCCTGAAATACATTTTTAAATTAGCAGCAGCAACCCCTCCACCTCTTTTTCCAGATCTACATGCATCAAAAAAGTTATAGTCAGGTGGAGCTGTCTCTATCAGAACGGTTGCACTGTTATTTTGTTCCAGCCATGTTTCAGTTAAAAACATAAAATCCAGTTTGGAAGTGTTAATAAAATCATTAACTAAAAATGATTTGTTATTAAGAGACCTCACATTAAGTAGAGCCATCCTGATGGTGCTGTTGATAGGCCTTATAAGGTTGTTTTTGGTTTGGAGGCAATAGATATGAGATTTGTGAGGTTAGCAGTGTGTCTAAGTTTCCCTTTGTTTACTCTCTTAGTGGTTATAGCATGAATGCGAAAGTTGCCCTGCTTTGACGTAGGCAACCTTGGGTTCAGCAGATTATGAGAAACTTCCTTTATACTGTGTCTACGGCTGAACCCTTTTTTGTCTCAGTAATACTCAAGGACTAGTATCCAGTACGGGGGGCGGGGGTGGGGGCGCCATCCTCCTGGGTGTTAGCAGTGTTAAGCAGCCTGCGGCCATGACGTGGCGATGCTATCATTGACACAGATGCAAGTTTGATGCCAGCATGTTCCAGTTTCTTAAATTCGGCTGGAAAATCGCAAAGGGAGACATCGGAGCTGGAGTTGTTGTTGTGGCTATGGGAGAGATGAGGCTGGAGGTCATCATCGATGGGGGAATGCAGAGGAGGGGGGTGGCCATTCCTCGCCAAGCCAGCATCAGCGATGGGGGAGGGCACAGTGTTGATGGCGTCGGGCGGGCTGTTGTCTCTCTTCAAGGTCTGTGGGCTGTCTGCTATCTGTGTGTCAGATAGTGGCAGAGTAGTTGTGTGGGGGAGGCTGTAGTCTCGCTTCTTCTCAACCTGTGCTCTGATTGTGGCCTGTGCGTCAGACCATGGCAAGATTGTGGCCTGTGCGTAAAGCGAGAAGAGAAGATTGTCCAGCAACAGTTTTGAGCCTAACCTGTTTGGGTGTAGGCCATCTGCTCTGAAAAGATATTTGCGCCCCCAGAATAAGTTGAAATTGTCAATAAAGTCCCTTCCTCTTTCATTGCAGACTCTGGAAAGCCATGTATTCAGTGCAAGTAGACGACTGAATCTGTTTATTCCCCTGTCAACTGTTGGTATGGGTCCACTGATGGAAGACTTGATGTGTATTTTGTCCAGTGTATCCAATAGATCAGTGTAATCCCTCTTCAGAAGTTCTGACTGTTCTCTTTGAATATCATTAAATCCTGCATGCACAATAATCTGTGAGATTTTGGGGTTTTCCAATATGATTTTGGCTAGTTTATGGTTGATATCACTAACCATTCCATATGGGAAGATGCATGTTTTGATCTTCTTACCGGTTATATCCTTGATAGTTGAGTCTCCTACATTATTATCTCCTTACATTATTGGATAAACTGATTAATCCAGGTGTGTCTGACCATTGGGACTACTCAGACACACCTGGATTAATCAGTTTGTCCAGTAATGTAAGACAGGAAATGAAGGAGCTGCACTAAATCCAGGAAGTAGTGGAGTTGTGCATAGAGCCCATTACCTCTTGGAGAAGTCATTAAGCCTAGGGGTTCACAAACTTTTTCCACCCTGCACTGTGAATGTTTACATGTTGTGTTCAATAAAAAAATGAAAACATGTAATTTTTTGTGCAGTATTAGATTAAGCAGACTGTGTTTGTCTATTGTTGTGACTTAGATGAAGATCAGAAGACCTTTATGCCCAATTTATGCAGAAATCCAAGTAATCCCAAAGGGTTCACATACTTTTTCCTTCAACTGTATGTTATTCCACCGGCGAAAAAGGCTCGTCGGATGCTTGTGAGGCTCCAAGGTAAGATAACATTTTAGCACTAACAGTCACATCAATATCACTAGTCGTTAGCCAGCTAGGGTCTAATGAGTATGATCAGCATATCTATGCCTTGGCTTGAACTCAATAAATGAACAGCATTACAGGATAAAATCAGGTCAAAGCTTTCTAATTTGATGTCCAGGATTGGTTAGGTTGAAAGGCAGCAAAATGATTAACCTTATCGTTGATAACTTACTGAAGTCTGATGCTGTTATTTCGACAGAACCGCCACTGCTGGCGTGTCATCAGTTCCAAGTGTGGCCCGCCCCTCAATGTGGACTGAGTGCCCGCCCCTCAATGTGGGCTCCGTCTGCGGGCTGTGTCACGTTAAAATTGTACCGGGGGCGAAAATTGTACCGGCCTACGTCATCGTTTGTTTACATCCGAAAAACATGTTTCCAAACGACGAAATAACATAATACAGATAGCGGATCGCTATCTGTATTATGATAGATAGCGATAACAATTGTTTTTACTTTATATTTGTATTGTATTTAATTGTTTAATCGAAACAATAAAAAAAATTGCCCGCGAAACGGGCGATCGCGTCATATGACAAATGTCATCTGACGCGGGCAAAGCATTTGTCATTTGACGCGATCGCCCGTTTCGCGGGCAAATTTTTTTTATTGTTTCGATTAAACAATTAAATACAATACAATATATATAAAGTAAAAACAATTGTTATCGCTATCTATCATAATACAGATAGCAATCCGCTATCTGTATTATGTTATTTCGTCGTTTGGAAACATGTTTTCTGCATCGCGTCGTCTGTTGCCGGGCAGGTTGTCAGGATATAAACAAACGATGACGTAGGCCGGTACAATTTTCGCCCCCGGTACAATTTTAACGTGACAGCTGCAGTCAGGGGTACTTGTGTAGGGATGTCGGATACACAATTGCAATTCGCCGCCCGATCAGTGGGGATCGCTACGCAAGACTGGCTTAATCCCTACAGACGCCAATGATCGGTAAGGCTTTTGATTGATGTGCTTCCGGCTCACAGTGAACACAACAATGATGTCCGAGGATGGATGAGCAAGCTACGGAGAGGGTCTCCATTTCACTTACAGCACTTTACGCAGTAGTAAAAAACAGCCTTTAATCTTTCAAACCAAGTCCTTCTCGACCTCTCGTATTATGTAAGAATATTAGATTGTGGTTTTTTTTTATCCACAACAGAGTAAAAGATGTTCCTAAACATGTCACCGTGCGGCTCAACTTTGGAAGAACAGCTTTCGTCCATAATGAACGTCATCGCGAAAGCTGCCGTATCTGAAATTAGCCAACTGTTCTCGGAAGGCTCGGCTACACTTCGTCTACAAATAACTCGGAGCCTGAAAGACAACGAAGCGCTGAGGACGAAGATGAAGGTGATGAGGAGTGAGCTGTTTTCTTTGCGGCGTCAAACAAGATCAAATGCATCGCGTTCTTCAACTCGTTTCACCCTGGATCGAGCCAACATCTGCAAACCAAGGACTAAATCACTGAGAAATGGTGAGTTGAGTCCCGGCTGTGATAGGTGGAAAACAGGAAGGTCCAAGTGTTCAGGGGGCCCTATCAGTTGTTACATTTATAGTAGCCCTATTTGGAAAAAGTTATGATTTTTATAATCATGATTCAAAATCAAAACGACTAATGCTTTATATCGGAGAATCTATCTACCTCACAATGCATAGCTGATATATTTTGACGATACATTTCTGGCCCTTTTACATGTTCTTGGATGTTATGTATTCTTCAACATCGTCATCAGGGCATAAGCCTTGATGGACACAAGGCGGTTGCCCAGGAGGGCTTCAAGACAGTTGCCACATGTGCTGTTAAATCATTCTCAAACATGAATTCATTCAAAACATATAAATGTTAGCTGATCAGCTTACAGGGAATGAAACATTGTCGCTTGTTATTTTCCAAACATAATTGCTGTCTCGCATGGCATGTTGTGCTCATATTATATTGCGCTGGTGTTCGTTCCGTGACCTCAACCTGGTCACCCGCTTGAGCTTTGAGTCGGGGGGGGGGGGGTCCGGCTGGAGGAGACATCCCTCTCTAAAACTCTGAATCTGTGTATTCAGTACACATTTAAACCTGTGTACATACACATACATTTATATCGTTTATTTCACGTTTACAAATACACATTCTCCTTTTGTGCAAATAACGTATTGGAACACATTGTGTCATTTTTTTCCTCTGCAGAAAACTGCGATGACCTTGAAGACCGCGGTGCCCCCTCAGATAGTCTGCATGTGGACGCCCCTGGCTCCTCCCACATGTCCAGTCACAGCGAGGAGCTGAGGATCCTGAGCGTCCACGGAAAGGGGGAGGGCCCATTTTCGCTGGAGGGAAATGACACCCACTTCACCGCGTCCGAACTGGGGGCCCTAAGCTCGCTCTCTGCGGACCACAGCGTAGCCAAGAGCCTGGAGCGAGCCGAGCAGCTGACTCTGCAGGTTGGAAATCATCTTCTCATTCACTATCCAAAAGAGAGGCTTCCTCTACTACAACTCCATCACACACCCATAGAAAGCACACACCTTTATGATTCAATGTGTCGTTAGTGGCCATTGACAACTATTCTGTGCATATGAAAGAATAGTATTGTATTCTTTTTCATGTGGAAAGCAGCGGACCCCAGACACCATTTTAATCAAGGCGGAGGATATTGAAATGCCCGCTGAAGGTTAGTAATACACATTACATCCATGCAAGCAGACAACCTGGATGACAATGTAATAGATTCTACCTGTGCTAAAAAGCCTGGTCCTCTTTTTAAAGCGCCTCATGACCAGAGCCTGCTAAAACACAAGGACTACTTATTAGGGATGGGCATGAGGAATCGATTACCCAAGTACTCCTCGTTACAAATGAACGCGGTTGGTGGACAGGCAAACTCGAGTTTGCATATAGACACAGACAAGTTTTCTGAAGCAAATGTATCAATTTTCTGTGTGGCGCGTGCCGTGGGCACAAAGCAAATGAAATGTATCAAATTTCTTTGTTGCGCGTGCCGTGCGGTGTGCGCAACGGCAGAATTAAAAAAGATGGCGGTTAAAGCAAAGCGCAGCGAAGTATTGAAATACTTTATAGAAATATGGAGATCATAGGTGAAATGTAGAATATGCCAAGCGAAATTGAGCTACCAGAGTACTACAAGTGCTATGCGGCAACATATGCTCCTGAAACACAACGGTGAGTTTGGGAAAGCAGACCTTCAGCAAGTGTGTCGGCTATTTTCACCGCCGTAAATCGCAGCTGTAATCCCGGCCGTGTAGAGAAGATCGCAACGCTGAGTATTTTTTTAGTTAATTTGCTGCCGTTTTATTTGCAGCTTTAGCTTTTTTATTTGCAATGGTTAGGCTACTTGTTTCGTTTTCTTTTTTTTAAGCCGTGACAGGCCTTTGTTGGACGTGATTTAAATTGTGAGACGCATATTTATGTTTTGATTGGGAATAAGCATTACATGTTTGGTTGGTAATATTCCGTTCATCACTAGGCGTATTCCTGCTGCAGATGCGTTGCATTCTAAAAATAGATTTGATTAAACGAGTAGTCGATTGATCCTCGAGGAATTCATTCGATCACTCGAGTTTGGAATTTACTACTCGTGCCCATCCCTACTACTTATACATTTAATAGTAGAATGGTTTCATCTTCTTCATGGCTAAGAGGTGTCAGGAATGCTGACATCAGCTCGGATATAACTGCAGTATTACAGGTGATAGGAAAAAACTGATAACCAGGGTTGTGTCTTTATGACCTCTCCCCACCTCCTTAAAAAGGAGGAGGCATAGTGGTGCCTTCTCAGCTGGAGGATTTTTCCCTTGACCTCCCCAAGAGGGACAAGGAAAAGAAATAATAAACTAAAATAAGTTGTAAGGATAAAGATCAAAATATAATTCTTCCAATAGACAAGTGTGTACAAAGTACATCCTGTTTCCCTTTGTGCAAATAATAGAGTTACAGAGTTACATTTTTTTTTCCCTCTGCAGAAGACTTCGATGACTTTGGAGACCGCAGCAAACAGTGCAACGCTACCTCGGATAGTCTGCATGTGGACACCCCTGGCTCCTTCCACATGTCCAGTCACAGCGAGGATCTGAGGATCCTGAGGGTCCACGGGGAAGGGGTGGGCCCACTGGACGGCCATGACACCCCCTTCACGTCCGAACTGGAGCCTCCTAACTCGCTGTCCGCAGACCACAGCGTGGCCAAGAGCCTGGAGCAGCTGGTCCACCGCGAGGAACTGACCGGACAGGTTGGAAATCATCATCTTCTCGTTTTAAAATCCAAAAGGCTTTCTCTGTTACTACAACTCCAGCACACACACCACATAGAAAGCATACACCTTTATGATTCAATGGGTCGTAAGGGGGCATTGACAACTTTTCTATGCTAATGAAAGAATATTTCTTGTGTGTGTTTCCTTCTTCATGTGGAAAGCAGCGGACCCCAGACACCATTTTAATCAAGGAGGAAGAGGATATTGGTGGATGCATCCCCCCTGTAGGTTAGTAATACACATTACATCCATGCAGGCAAACGACCTGGATTACCTGACAATGTACTAGCTTCTACCTGGGCTAAAAGGTCTGGTCCTCTTTTGAAAGCGCATCATAGGGGTGTAACGGTACAGAAAAGTCACGGTTTGGTACGTATACCTCGGTTTTTAACCCATTCGCGCCGGATGCTGCGTCACGCAACATTGCCCCTCCTACCCGGAGCTGCGTAGCGCAAAATATTAGCTTCTTCTGCCGCAGCAATTTGGTACACGTTATTGTTTTCATGACGAATGCAGCAAATAAATCACTTTGGTTGGTTAAAATAAACATGAGGTGGGTCTTAAGGCTTTGGTGAAGATCTGGTGACCACCAAAATGCACTGTGGTTGGCTGAAAATTACGTCAATCAATCAGATTTACACGTGCTTTTCTGGTTTTGTTTTTAGCGATACGGCTAGCTGGCGACCGAGAAGAAGCAATGAACATGGAGGATTTTGATAGTGATGGCAGTGATATTGACGTAGAATTCAAGGGATTTGAGCCTGAGAGGGAGGACGAGAATGAATTTTGTGTGTCGGTTGATCCCACTGGATCAGGCACAGGAGGGGGAATTTTTGGACACCGAAGAAGAGAGAGGAGGATGATGATGACTTTCGGAGATTCCAGGTGGACTGGAGAACTAGTATTACCCAGCCTCGGACTACAAAGACATTCTCATCGCACAACCGGGGTGAAACAACCGATTCCTTTGGATGCTAGCCCACTCGATGTGTTTTTCCAGGATCTTTACCGATCAGCTATGGGGACACGTTATTGAAACCGAAAACGAATCGCTACGCGGAACAGGTACAGACTCAGACCCCCACGACCTCAAAGTGGACCCCGGTCTCGAAAACAGAAATGAAAACATTCCTCGGGCTGTGTCTTTGCTTTGGAATTTTAAAGCTACCAGCACGCCGCGATTACTGGAGGCAGACTAAGTGGCTCTACCAAACAAACGTCCCCAGGGCAATGTCAAGAGGACCGAGTTTCGACATGATCTGGAGGTAATTATTTATGTTTTGTTTTCTTGTGCTCTCTTTCGAGTTCCATTCTCTTCTCTTAGAAAACGGAATGGCCAGTAATGATAGTGGTGCTATAGCAATTACTAATGGTGACGATGGTTGATAATGAATAAATACAATAATGTTAGTTATAAATACAATAATGGAATAATGAATAAATAGCATAATAAATAGTAATACAATTATGAATAAATAACATAGTACAAATAAACATCACATGCATTTTCAGATATCTCCATCTGGAAGATAACTTGGACCCTGCCTTGGATAAATCCGATAAGCTGTGGAAGATCCGGCGGTTCATGGACCTCCTCTTGCATCAGTTCCAGGCCCTCTATGAGGTCAATGGGTTTTGTGAGCGGGAATGAGTCCATGGTGAAATACAAGGACACGCCTTGCCTTCGCAGCATTACTCCCATGAAGCCGGTGAAGTGGGGGGATGAAGGTGTGGATCATGGCAGAGAGCAATACAGGCTAACGTAACACAATTTCAAAGTTACACACAGGGGCCATTGCAGGCAAGACTGAGACAGGCCCTGGCTTACCGGATTGTGTCAGACCTGGCTAAACCGTATTTTGGGTCAAACTTGTGCGTATACATGGACAACTTTTACACCAGCGTGAAGTTGTTGCTGGATCTGCAGGTCAGGGGTGTGCAAGCGTGCGGCACGGTGCGTGCCGGGAGAAAGGACCTCTCCCTAAAAGTAAGGAACTGACTAAAAAGGCTGTCTAAACAAAACACAATTCCAATGTGGCACAGCAGGGATGACCTCACCTTCTGCGTCTGGCAGGACACCAAAACGGTCATGGTCCTGTCAACTTCCATGACCCGACAGCTAATGGGTCAGTGAAGAGGAGAACCAGTGGGCAACGCCAGGCGCATGATGTTCGGGTGCCAGCGTGTCTTGCTGATTATCAGCAACACATGAAGGGGGTTGAATTTGCTGGACCCAGATGGTGGCCTACTACCAGATACGGCCACCCGGGTCTACGAAGTGGTGGAGGAGGCTGTTCTTTTACCTTATTAGTGTTGCGGGCTACCAATGCCTTTGTTGCTGCCAGGTCTGTCGGTGGACCTGGGTGGAAATACAGGAAAGAGCGGCTACAAGGACTGGCTGGAGGATCTGTCCAGGAGCCTGATCGTCCTCCTGTCACAGCAAGAAGTGCACCCTGGTGTGCTTCCCACCACCCCACAGGAGCTTTTGCTGACCCATGATCTGGCCCAGATCGATACCAAGAGGAAGACATGCAGGGAGTGCTCTCTTAAGCAAAAGTGGCACCAACGTGCGTCCAGGGTCTACAATGAATGGGGTTGCAAGCAGTGCAAATGTCCCTCCTGCACACCGCGAGTGCTTCATGTACCAATGTTGGTCGCGAGACCAGTTCCACCAGTTCCTCCTCGGCAGTCTGTTGCACCAGCAGAACGTAAAGCCGATCATAAGTTCAGGTGTAAAGTCCGCCTTAACCGTACGCTCGACGTAGCTAGTTTCAAACTAAAGGTGTTCTAAATTTTGGTTGCACCGCCATAACTTAAGTTGTAACGTTACTAGTAGTGTGTAAATTGTACCAGTGTCGCTTTTAATGACGTTTAGATAATTTTAAGACAATCCTTTGCAGCACCACACATGTAAACAGGAAGCACTGGCAAGTTTCCACCTATACCAAGTGAAGACGGCCTTAGCAGTAGACCGAATGAGAAGGACAAACAAAACAGTTTGGTAATTTATTCTCTAAAATTTTCTTTGGACGGTATAAAGGCGTGAGGTTAAAACCTATTTGATGGCAGATTTTATAATAAATAAAATATGCTTTGTATGCTATTCGTTGTGTGTCGGTGAGTTTTTGGTCTGAGTTAGCCTCTACCTGGCTTGATGGCATTGTATGGAATAGGCTCTAGCAATGTTGGTTGTACGTGGGCTCAAAGTTGTTTTTTATTTGGACCGAAGTTCGACCAAATGGTGTTTTGTAAAAGACCAGTGGCAACATATCTCAGAGCCCAACACACTTGACTGTGACCATTGGGATGTGGTGGAACACTCTGGATTCTGGATTTTGGAGCGGAGTGTCGGGTTTGTGTTGTGACTGGAGGTCATTGCCAGAAGGCCCGGTTATGCTCAGTAATTCACGCCCGGCAGAAACCGAAATCGTGCATATAAATCACTCACATCATCATACTGAAGAAATGGATCGATACGGTCACGGAAAATCCGTTCCCCCGGCGCAAACGCGTTGAAAGCTCCTCTTCCCATTGCTCAAAACACGAATATCTTTTGTGTTGAAACTCTTAACGTATTTAACGGTCTTATATTGTTAGAAGGGAACTTACAACCAGCTAGAGGGGGAAGGTGTAAAATATAAGTTATAAACTTAGTGTTTACGTTGAACCTATTGCTTGGTGCACACTGCTATTTTTTTTTAGTAGAGTGTAAAGTCGAACGTTTGGGCGATTTACCGTTTAACGTTCGAACGTAGCCTAAGCGGGACCTCGTTACGTTTGCTGGTGCAACCAGCTGCAGGACTTTCCCATGGGCTGGAACTGTAGTTCTGACCTTTACCAAGGCTTATTTCCATGTTTCTAGGTGCTCCTAGATAATAAGGCTTTTGGGTATTAATGTTATTGTTGTATTTTATATCATTGATTTTTACCTGTTTTTTCTTCTTAATCTTGTTTTGAGAAAATGTTTTTAAAAATGTTGCTGTTATGGTTGTGCTCAGGGAGCATGTTTTAATAAAACCTGTCGTTCTTACTTTACAATGCTTCTATTTCATATGTTCTAGGTGCTCCAGAGGCTTAGATATTAAGGTTTATGTAGACGTTGACAAATTTCTATATTTCTCACAGAAACCCTCAGGAAATGAGGTTCTTTTCCTAGAATAGCATAGGATTTTAGCAGGATGCACGAAATGAAAATTCTTGGCCGAAACCGGAAAACCGTAAATGAGGAAACCAAGGCCGAAAACGAAACACAGAAGAAATTATTATGCCAATTATTAGTACCATTTAGGGTGTTACGCTATGCGCGTACTTATCCGGTGTTGAGGCCAAACACAAGTTATTTTGGTATTATTTTTTCCGTCTTGTGTGGAACGTGGCAAGACCGCTAACCATAGGTAAACAAATCGCCGCAAGCCATCACTCCTACGAGAGTTCCTCGCCTACGGCCATCCGGAAATTAATAATATTAATAATATTATATATAAATATATTATAACTATGTATATAGAACTTTATAAGACGCTGTCACGAGAATTGGCGCGCTGCCAGATCTGTCACCAAGTGGTGAGTCATTAATGAATCAAAAATCATTAATTAATAAAGAAAACGGTTACCGTGTGTAATTTTTTTGTAGACCGTTCACACCCCTACTTTGCACCTTAAGGACCAATAAAACAAATAAGATTTGAAAAGCTTTGGAAGTTTATTTACAACACTGCTTACATGGTTTGTAGTCAACATATAAGATATATCGCGGGCGAATTGATTGCGTGTCCGATATCCCGACGGAGAGCTGCTGAGCGGATTACAGAGTTGAGTAGTATACTTTGGCTAACGCCTAGTTGGAACTCCGACTTCAAGTTTTAAATTCTGATCGCAAAACAACTTTACAGTCGCCATATTAACGCTATGTTACCACATTTACGAACCACAGTACACCTCTGTTAACCGCATCGAAGTGCCTGTACTGTGACGGTTCGGTACAAATACATGTACCGTTACATCCCTAATAACTAGAGCCCTGCTAAAAACACAAAGAATACTCAATACATTAATGCTAGAATGATTTACATCTTAATGGCAGACCGGGTGTCAGGAATGCTGAGATCAGCTCGGATTCCAATATATACTCAGTATTGTTTAAACAGGTGAAAAGGAAACAACAGAATAACTGGGGTTGTGTCTTTATGACCTCCCCATATTCTTAAAAGGGGGAAACAAGGGGTGCCTTTGAAGCTGAGCATTTGTCTTGACCACCAAGGGGGACAAGGAAAGAGGCATAAGCAACAAAAATAAGTTGGACGGATAGAATGTCAAAATCAAATTCTTCCAATACACAAAGTGTGTGCAAGTAACATACTGTATTCCCTTTGTGCAATAATGAATTAATATAATTACTTTCTGTCTGTCATTGTTTCCTTTCTGCAGAAAGACTGTGATGACTTTGGAGACTTCAGCACAACAGCGCAGCGCCATCCCGAAATAGTTGCATGTGGACGCCCCTGCTCTATCATATGTCAAGTCGCACCGGGGAGCTGCGGGATCCTGAGCGTCCACGAGAAAAGGGACCGCTGGCAACGGCCATGACACACCACTCTTCACCAATCGGAACCGGAGGCTCTGAGCCGCCGTCTGCGGACCGAAAGCGTGGCCAAGAGCGCTGTCCAAATAAGGGAAGCCTAATTGGGCACGGGCGGCCGCAAAATGGCCGGCCCGGTGTCTTGTTGACAAGGTTTTTGCCGTCCAATACCAAAGACCATCTTTAAGCGTACCCACACTGGTAAACCCTACAGCCTGTGACCAAATGCTTGAAGACTTTCAGTCAAGCTGCAATCTGAAGAGCCACATGAGACCCACTCCGGAGAGAAGCCATACAGCTGTGAACATGCATGAGGGGGAATTTCAGTCAGGGCCTCCCACCTGAAGAGGCTCACATGAGGGACTCACTCCGGAGAAGCCCTACAGGTGTGACCAAAGCATGAAGTGTTTTCAAAGTAAGAGCTGCGTCCTGAAGAAGCCGACATGAGGACTCCACTCGGGGGGAAAAGCCATACAGCTGTGCCCGGGATGCATGCAAGAGTTCAGCAGAGATCCCCTGAAGAGCCACTGAGACTCACTCTGGGGAGAAGACTACCAGGGTGTGACAATGTATGAGCCGCTACCAGGTACACAACAGCCTGAAGATCCACATGAATATCACTCCCGGGAGGTCAAGCTCTACAGGTGTTGACCAATGCTGAAAGTGCCTTCACTACAAGCGGCGGACCTGAAGACACACATTAGGAAATCAATTCCCGCCGAGAAGCCCTAACAGGCTGTGAGCCATTGGAGCAAAATGAGAGCACTTCAGTAAGAAGCTGCGAATGAAGAGCCACATGAGGACTCAACCGGGGAGAAGCCCTAGAGTGTGACCATTGCATGAAGCCGCTTCGGACAGGGGGCTCACCTGAAAAGCCACATGAGGACCACTCCGGGGAGAAGCCTACAGGTGTGACCAAATGCAATGAACGCCGCCTTCGGAGAAATTATATCCACCTGAAGCGCCACAGTGAAAGAACTCCCCCGGGACAAGCCCTAAACAGGTGTGACCAATGTGTAAAGCGCCTAGGGCGCCGCCTTGTCGTTATGGCCGACCGCCCAAAGGACCCCGGCGTTTTCGGGTACGCCAAAACCACAAGGAAGCACAGGAGCCGACTCAGTCCGGGAAGAGCAAGTGTGCCTCCCACTAGCAATTGGTCAACATACACGACGGAACCCAGCATTTACGGCCATTGCTCCAGCACACGAACAGACCAATAGCAGGAACTGCTTTGTCAAACAGGGCAATGGGACAACTTTGATTGACACCTCTACTCTTATTTGTTGAAAATTTGACTGCCTGTTTTTTTTTCACATGATTAAAGACGATTTCAAACTTTAGATTTGCCTTT
>OLKM01001040.1:0-65330 GCA_900291075.1 Melanogrammus aeglefinus | reverse complement strand
GATATTTGTCAACAAGTTTTTTCAAGGGCCTTGGATGTCAGGGCCCTGGGCAAGTGCCCAATGCCTAATGGTTAATCGGCCTTGCTGAGCCGGAATTACAGAGTTGGAGTTAGTATACTTTTGGCTACGGCTAGTTGGGAACTCCGACTTCAAGTTTTAAATTCTGCCATCGCAAAACAAGCTTACATCGCCATATTAACGCTATGTACGCACATTTACGAACCACATACACCTCTGTAACCGATCGAAGTGCTGTACTGCTGACGGTTCGTACAAATACATGTACCGTTACACCCCTATAACTAGAGCCTCTGTCACTAAAGGAACACACAAAGTACTCATTACATGTTAATGCGCGAGAAATTGGTTTACATCTTATATTGGGCAGACCGGGTGTCAGGAATGCTGAGATCAGCTCGGATTCCAATATAACTAACAGTATTGTTTAAAACAGGTGAAGGAAACAACAGATAACTGGTTGGTGTCTATTATGACTCCCCATATTCTTAAAAGGGGAAACAAGGGGTGACCTTTGAAGCTGGAGCATTTGTTCCTTGACCACCCCAAAGGGGGACAGGAAAGAGGCCATAAGCAACAAAAATAGTTGGACGGATAGAATGTCAAAATCAATTCTTCCAATACACAAGTGTGTGCCAAAGTACATACTGTATTCCCTTTGGGCAAACTAATGATTATATACTTACTTTCTGTCTGTCATTGTTTTCTTTCTGCAGAAGGACTGTGATGACTTTGGAGACTTCACAGATCGCACACAGCGCGCAGCGCCACACTACACATGCACGGACGTCGAATTAGTCGTGCATGTGGACCGCCCCTGGCTCCTGATCATATGTCAAGTCGCACCGGGTGAAGTCTGCGGATCTGAGCGTCCACGAGTAAAGTAGGAGGCCGCTCTGGCAGAGCGGCCATGACACACTCTTCACCACATCCGAAACCGGAGGGCTTCTGAGCGCGGCGTCTGCGGACGACGAGAAGCGTGCCAAGTAGCCTGATCTCAATGTTAAGGAGCTGACTGGGCATCGGGGCGGCCGCAAATGCCGGCCCGCGTGTCCTTGTTTCTGACAAGGTTTTCCCGACAATACCAAGAAGACCATCTGTAAGCGTACCACACACTGGTGGAGAAGCCCTACAGCTGTTGACCAATGCCTGAAGACTTTCAGTCAGAGCTGCAATCTGAAGAGGCACATGAGGACCCACTCGCGGAGAGAAGCCATACAGCTGTGAACGATGCATGAGGAGTTTCAGTCAGGGCTCCCACCTGAAGAGCCACATGAGGACTCACTCCGGGGAGAAAAGCCCTACAGGTGTGACCAATGCATGAAGTGTTTCAGTCAGAGAGCTGCCGTCCTGAAAAGCCACATGAGGACTCACCTCCGGCGGGAAAAAGCCATTACAGCTGTGAGCCGATGCATGAAAGTTTCAGTCAAGAGATCCAACCTGAAGAGCCACAGAGAGACTCACTCTGGGGAGAAGAACTACAGGTGTGACCAATGTATGAAGCGCTACAGTACAAACAACAGCCTGAAGATCCACATGAATATCCACTCCGAGGATCAGCTCTACAGGTGTGACCAATGCTTGAAGTGCTTCACTACAAACGGCGACCTGAAGACACACATTAGGAATCATTCCGCCGAGAAGCCCTACAGCTGTGACCATTGCATGAAGCGCTTCAGTAAGAGCTGCGACCTGAAAAGAGCCAACATGAGGAACTCACACACCGGGGAGAAGCCCTACGAGTGTGACCAATGCATGAAGCGCTTCGGACCGGGGCGCTCACCTGAAAAGCCACATGAGGACACACTCCGGGGAGAAGCCCTACAGGTGTGACCAATGCATGAAGCGCTTCGGAGATTACTCCCACCTTGAAGCGCCACATTGAGAACTCACCCGGGGACAAAGCCCTACAGGTGTGACCAAATGTGTAAAGCGCCTAGGGCCCCGCCTTGTGCGTTATGGCCGACCGCCCCAAACGGACCCCGGCGTTTTCGGGTCCTGCAAACACAGGAAACACAGGAGCCGACACTCAGTCCGGGAAGAAGCGTGTGCCCTCACTAGCAATTGTCACATTGCGTTGGCACATGCTCAAGCACACAGGCCAATGGGTGCTTTGTCACAGGGCAATGGGACACCTTTGAATTGACACCTCTATCCTCTATTTGTTGAAAATTTGACTGCTGTTTTTTTTTCAACATGATTAAAGACGATTTTCAACTTTAGATTTGCTTTCGGTTTTGATTGTTGTAGATAATTGATGTCTGGTGTGAATGAATTTCTTATTTTTTGGAAACAATTCGGACAAGCAGACATTTGATTTAAATATGGGAGCATTTATCATTGGAAGATACAGGCAGAAAAAAGTTGCAAAGCATAACATTCAACAAAGGGTTGTATGATTATTTTTAGCAAATTTTCGCATCGTTGGGTAATCGAGCACAACAGTGACCGCCCCTTCTTTAACAGCTCTGGTTCCGGAAGTAAATTTCCCATTTTTCCTCTGTTGAAATGTTCATATAAAATCGTTATGTTAAGTTTTTTAAAACCTCGAACAAGCCAATTGGTTCATCAGGGTAGTAGTGACTATAAAACATATGATTCGGGGCAAAAGGAATTTGGAAAACAGAAGAAAAGGCAAAGGTACAAGACTACATGATTTTGGTGAAGGAGGAGCAATTCCTGTAAACCTTTGTAAACTTTTCGCAATGGTTCCCACCCACCTAATTTAGCGTTTTTCTTGCATCTTATAACTTATCATTCATGTATTGTTTATATGTTTAGTACAAGTTGTCATATATATTCTGTGTGTGCAGATCATGATTTGCAGATGCAGATCAGTGAAAACATATTTTAAACTAGCCCTAACTACAGCACGCAAGGTTTTTTTGTGTTCTCGGTGTAATTACATTTTAGGATTTTTTTAATATATATATATATATATATTGGAGCGGAGATCACTGTCTGCTGTGCGAAGAACTTTATCCAACAAGCAAAACCGTCCTCTGCAAATATGGCCAAAGGTGTAGGCCTATAGGAGTTCACCTCTTTGATATGGCTGTCCTGTTACTAAACGCATACGCCGCCTTGCGTCTGCAACATTGAATTGTACGCGTCATGAGCGACAAAAAGCGTCTTTGCAGCGCAATTAGTTTTTGGTGTGAACGCACAGTAAAGCTGCTTTCACACCGCCACGTGGCAACTCGCCACCTCCATTTATTTCAATGAGGGAAGGGCGGCAGAGGGGAGGCGGTTAGAAAAGCGGCTGAAAACAAGGAAAGCCGGTTGCCGCCCACGTGAACGCGCACATATTTTTGCCCTACAGCTCAGCTTTCCCCGTGTTTAAACTTTCGGCGGCAGCAGCAGCAGCCACTTTTGAAAACACCTGGCCCTTCACAACGCCGCTCTGAACCCTCCGGCAGTGAGGCGGTGATAAGGGCGGTTGCCGCGTGGGCGGTGCAAGCACTTTAAGGCACGAATATTGCAATGCTCTACTGTATGGCACCTCAGCTAAGAATTTAAATAGGCTGCAGTGTGTCCAAAACTCTGCTGCAAAGGCTACTACTCACCCACACCAGGCCTAACATTGGCATTGGCTCCCCTTCCGCTACTGCATTCAATACAAAATCATTCTACCTGACTATAAATCTCTACATGATTTGGCCCCATCCTATCTATCAGCCAGCAATCTTACCCTATCCAGCTTACCTGCACCGTTCGTTCCTCGGATGCCTGTCTTTTTGCAGTGCTCTCAGCCCGCCTTCATGAGTGACAAGGCTTTCAGTGTGGCAGGGCCCCAAACTCTGGAATGCCCTGCCGCTTGTAATGCGCCAAAGCACAACAATATCCCCTTTATTAAAATCAGTTTAAAACAAACACTTTTTTAGTTCAGCTTCCCCTTCCACCTCCTGATTCTCGTACTAACTCTTTTTATTTTCTTCTGCAGTTTTAATTGTTTTCATCTCTACATCATGTGTGCACTTATGGCTGCTAAATAGGGGAAAGCTGAACGGTAGGGGCAAAATCTGTGCGGGTTCACGTGGGCGGCGCAACCGCTTTCCTGGTCTACCCAAACGCTTTTTTTAAACCGCCTCCCCTCTGCCGCCCTTCCCATTGAAATGCATGGAGGCAACGAGTTGCCACGCGGCGGTGGTGAAAGCAAGTGCGGAGGCTGCAGTTTTTTCTCGATTAAATAACTAAATTAGGATATTAAAAAAGCTCCAACGTAACAATATAACGATTAATCAACTGACGGCGCATAGTAGAACATGTTTTTGTTCACTGTAAAAACTTTTGGTGGCGGACACTGAAGAAAGTTAGCGTGGCTGCAGGTGCAGTAGGCCTAAGCTATAACTAGTTTTATCAGTCACGTGCGGGCTAGCCGATTTTGTGTCCAGTGTTGAAGGACACTTCCGGTATTTTGAACATTGAGCCCCCTTTCTGGGGTTGTTTAGGAATGAAATAGAGTAGTTAACACCGAAATTTGGAATATTAGTCCTGTCTCGAGTATTTGGCTAATTTCGAATCGCCCCTGCCTGCTTCACAATGGTTGTCTATCTGGGCGTACAAAACACCCCTAAACATGGTGGCATTCGTTGATGTTTCTTATACAAGTATTGTAACGAAATAATGTTTCTGTCCGTGTTTTATTTTGGCATTTTGTCAAACAAAAAGAAACAGAAAAAGGGGGGAGCCTTGTAGTCTTTTCGCTCGGTTCTCTAGCCCTACTGTTGATACGGAGAACCGAGCGAAAAAGACTACAACCAACCTATACTTCTGTTTCCGGTCCGGTCTTAACAATTTAAAGAGGAAAGCAGACATAAAGGAACAGAGATATTCTTTGTGTTCATCATTCTTCCAGATAATGAAGTCACTTTGAATGATTCATGCAGTTCTATTATTTGTTTCTCAAATAACATTCTTCTTTTTTGGTTGTACATTGTATGCAGGAGGACAGCCGAAGTGATTTCAGTAAACCACATCCTCAAAATACTCGTCGTCCATGGTGCTGATGAGGATGCAAGTGTTTCCCGATGCAGAAGATGTCTCCCTGAAGTTTGTTTAGGTGCATTCGTTTGTGTGTGTTTTTAAAATGAAAAAATAAACAGTTTAAATTGCATTGTAAATTTAGTTGGTGTGATATGTGATAAATATATATTAAATGCATATTGGTTAAATTCACTTTGCAACATTTATCAAAAAGAAAACTGGCAATGATTTCCTAATTTTAGTGAGTAATGTAACGCAATGCAATCAAGTAAATTAAAATGTCAAGCACATGAAAATAACTAAAATCAACTAAATTACGTTGTAGCAGGTCAGAGAGCGCACGCGGAGACCACAGTTCGTCTTCGCTCACTGGGAACAAACACTCCCTGATTGGCCTGAGTGCTGACACCTGCTCGCACTCAGGTCCAACCCCCCCCCCCCCCCCCCCCCCCCCCAGCCAATCCAGTGCGCTCCCAACCTACCGATACTCCCCCTGCAGGCCAGACGCATGCATGGGATGTCGCCCCCTGGTGGTTAGGCGGGGGAGGTTGTAAACGGGTACTTCAATAAAATCATGCTTCAAGAGTACACGCTGGAAACCTCTCTCCCTACTTATTTCCAAGTTACAACCATAGATATACAGTATATAGAACACTGTTCTATATATATCTATGGTTACAACTACCTAACTCTACAAACATCCCCGAATTTTGACGGGTATTTCGCACACTGCCATCTCAATATCCTAGGCCTATATAAAAAATATAACACTGAACTAGACACAAATGTATCTTCCACTAGCTAGTGCTGGTCAATACATTGGAGTGTATTATACTGTAGAGAAACTAGTAAAGTCTTCACAGCTTTATGTTAGGGCGTAACATGGCAGGCGCTGCAGCTCTCGACAATGCATTACTTTAGTCCGGCATTTCTCAAACTCAGCGGTCAAGCAAAAAACAGGGAGGGGCTCGTTTTGCATACCTAATAGCTGCGGCTATTAGGTATGCAAAAGAATCTAATTGTCCGCGGCTAAATGCGTCTAAGCCGCGGCTTAGAGCATTTAAACCGGATGGATTCCGTACGGATTCCAGCTGGTTTAGCCAGATTGTGGCCTTCTTGGCTTTCCATACGGCAGATACATCGTCACCTCATAGTAGCCCGACAGTGTAGCCCTGCTAGTAAACTCAAGGAAAAAGTGTCCAATAAACAATAAACAAATAAACAAAGCTTTCGCCGTTGTCCAGAAAAACCTCAGGGGTACTGTGTTTGTTTGTTATTAACCGCGTCGCACGGAAATGACGATTCTGTTGTCCAATTGATTAACAGTAGGCCTATGCGTATGTAGCTCAAACTTGTTGGCATCCTTTCAGACGTCTTGGTACCCCAACTTAGGAGTACTGACGCCTCATGCCCACTGCCTCCGTCCGTTGACTGATCCCCATTGACTTTGAATGGGGACGGACGCGCCATACGTGAAGGTGATCTTTGTGTTCAGTTTCAGTAGGCCTAATTGAGTTGTGGAGATTGTATTAATAACTTTACGATTGATTATCGTTACGTGTATTTCCATCCATTTACAACATCCACCTTTTTAAATTAGCTTTGTAGTACAAAACATCAATGCTATGACGGAGAGCTCTGAAGTGGAGAAAAATAATTTTATCAACCTCAAATGTTAGGGTTTAAATGTGTGTGAGTAACTGCAAATGAATAAACAATCAACAATAGGACATATGACAGATTTATTTAAAGAGGAGGTACAAATGAAAAAAATAAAAAAGCGGGGAACATGTTTGCATGTTTTGGGGAGCAGAGTGTGGGTCCTAGCCCAGAGTTGCCATAGTGCCCTAAGCTGTCTCCACTACTTGTCGTAGTTCTTCGATGAGCGGCACCAGCTCCTTCTCCAGACTGATGATCAGACCTGTAAGGGCACAGGGCCGAAAAAAATTTGAAGTTGAAGAATTTGTAAAGAAGTGATTTTCTGCTGAAAGTAGTATGCAAGCAACACACTTTTTGGGTGAAACTGCCCTGTTATATGAATAATAAAACAGACTTATTTGATACACAATGTACAGAAATAAAGAAGTGAATCGGATTGTTCTAATTTGTACCTGTGTTGGCACTGCTGCTAGCGATGAAGCTGATCACTAGTGGTAACCGGTTGAACTGCACAATCTGTTGCAGAAGGAGACAAAAGGAAAAACAACCATCCAGTCAAAGGGAACATGTCACTACAACCAATAACTTGGTTTCAAAAAGCTAATAGTTTTATTGTAAATCTTCTTCCTTACATACATAAAACTAATCGCAGGTTAGAAACACACAAACCATTTACAAAGACTTAAGAACCATCTGGAATACAAAAAGTCTTTCACTGTTCTAGAAGTTAACTACAAGGAGTGAAATAGTGTTCACTCAATAGTTGGATTGAAATTAACCCAGAATGTGGAAGAAACCTGGTAAGTGTTGTAGTAGCAGATGATACTCTTGTTCTTGGAGAGACCCAGTTTACTGCCCTGGTCCGTGGCCAGAGCGAACGTTGAGAGGAACCCTGGCCGCTGGGCATATTCTGGAGCGTTCTCATTGGCCACTAAATAGGAAACACATTTATTTTATTAAAGGATATAACCAGGGGTCTGCGACCTTCACTATCGAAAGAGCCAATTCTGGTCCCTCACACCAAATGAAATGGATCAACCACATAACCTATTCAACCCCCAAAATGAAGATGGCACAGCATTTAACGTTTTATATATAGTTATATTATAAAGAAAATAACCAATAGCCTATAGCATTTGTGAAATTTGTGGGGGTGGGATGGGTCGTTTATTCAACCCCTGACTCCTGTGATATACCTATACCTCCAATAGGTGCATCATTTGCATTTGATCCCTACTAGTCATCCCTGTCATAAATCTTTATTTTTCTTTTTATGCAAAGGGTGTTCTTGAATTTACGAAGTAAGGAATAGTTACTATGGGAATGAAACATTAATATAGCCGTTGAAAACATCCTCTCAGAGTTAACTCAACTGTAAGGGTGTTGCTGTGTTGAGTGTAGTCCTATATGCAGCTCAATTATACATAGCAAAAACAGAATAGACATCGGAGAGTAAAAGGATTCAGGGAATGGTGGTTCTACCATCTAGGCGGCTCATTAAGTACTATAACTAAGCTCACTATAAGAATAGTCAAGACATGGGGTTGGGTACTTTGTACATTCATCTGAAACATTGAACTGAACACGTGATGTGGCATCGTACCTTTAATGACCGGTACACCGTCTCTGTCAGTCACCACGATGGCGTGAAGACCTTCAACACTGGAAGAGATGAACCACATGGTTAGTGGAAGGACTCGGTGGTTTAAATGCAATGTCTAATATAACCGACTGATCATACAAACCTTGGAAGCTGTTTGTACAGATATCGTCTTATATCCTGCAAGATAAGACATTATTAAACATATTATCCTCACATCATGAGGACCATGACCATGGTGTACATCCAAAAGGCCAATTGAGGATCATGAATTTCATGCGTTCATTGCATTAATTCCCTATTTCAATTGTTAAAGTAGGAGTGACAGCAAAATGAGTTTAAAGCACCAGCAGACCGTCCTTACATCGACCATGGTGGTCGGCGTGGGTCTCCACGGAGTCAAAGATTTAAACCAGTGGATCTGAGGAGAATAACCGAGTCAAACCAGTGGATCTGAGGAGAAGAACCGAGTCAAACCAATGGATCTGTGGAGGAGAAACGAGTCAAACCAGTGGATCTGAGGAAAGGAAACGAGTCGTAGAGGATTACCAACAAAATCACTACGAACCGTCCTTTAAACGTTACGCGGTCTGTAATCAACAATAACTTGTCGGTGATAAGGTCCCCGAATAACTCAAGTAAAGACACGCTGAACTTGTTTACCTTGGATGAGTTGTAATGGAGATGCCAGGAAGAGAGGTCACATGACAACCTGCGGTCACGTGACAGGTTTATTTTCTTTACGGCAAACGTCACTTCCTTAACCCAGAAGTGTCCATTTCATTTAATCATTACTTAAAAAACAAAAGATAGAACACCAAAAAACAGAAAAAATATCTGCTAAATATTACTTAACTAAATCTCGAATATATATCAATGGTTCAATCGTTTGTGGTAAACGGGTCGTTTTATACGTCAACATCCAAGTCAGAGCCATAGGTAGAGAACAGTTGCGACACTCTGTGATCTCGCCGGCAGGGTGGTCCCGTGGTTCATGTAAGCCTGTATAGTTCCAAAACACGTCGCACTGTCATTTTCTTCTATGGGACTGACAGCAGCGATTGCAAGAGTTGAGAGAGAGAGAGAGAGAGAGAGAGAAGACAGAGAGAGAAGAGAGAGAGATGAGAGAGAGAAGAGAGAGAGAGAGAGAGAGAGAGAGAGAGAGAGAGAGAGAGAGAGAGAGAGAGAGAGAGAGAGAGAGAGAGAGAGAGAGAGAGAGAGAGAGAAGAGAGAGAGAGAGAGAGAGAGAGAGAGAGAGAGAGAGAGAGAGAGAGAGAGAGAGAGAGAGAAAGAAAATGAGATTGAGACAGAGACCGAGAGACAGGGAGAGAGAGAGACAGAGACAGACAGAGACAGATACAGAGGGAGAATGAGAGAGAGACAGAGAATGAGAGACAGGGAGAGAGAGAGAGAGAGAGAGAGAGAGAGAGAGAGAGAGAGAGGTGTCGTTTGTAACATTGAACCGTCGGCATAGTGGCATGGCATGTCGATCTAATGGGAAATATTTGGAATCATTGAGATGTCAGAACAATGAAGACAAAAAGGAGGCGTGCCTCCAAGAAATGCCACAAGAAAGCTGCGAGATCTACTTTGACTTTCGACTCGGAAGTCTGGCGTCCAAGGATTGAGGAACACACCATTAATCGGACTACGAGTAACCCGATTTGATTCTAGTCAGACTAAGGTGTATACATGCATCTTAATAATCCAATCATACTAGGACTAAGCCAATAATTTGACTTTCTTCAGGGCCATCTAAACGCACTGATGTTTTCTTGGTCTGTTTCACTTAACGAAGCTCAGGTATGAACCAGGGTGGTATTTTGCCATGGGGGCAGTTTGTTGAAGGAGGTAGACCAAATGGTGTTGAGGTTGTGAGATCACCAGGTAAGATGAGGGCTGATTCCTGGGGGAGAGCATTGGACACATGGACAGCAGATCTGGGGATCGACCGATTTAGTGTCTCGGAAGGTTATTTCTCTGAGGAGTTGTGGACGAGGAGTTGGGGGGAAAATGAGACGTTGCGGAGTAAATTGACAGAGCAAACTAAGTCAAGGATATAACCTTTAACATGGGTTGGGAAAGTGACGTACTGGGTGAGGTTGAAATCGTCGAGTAGAGTGATGAATTCAGATGCAAACGTACAGGTGGTTGAATCAATATGGATGTTAATGTCGCCGAGCACCAGTAAACGAGTAGAAGAGAGAGATGAGGCTATTGTGAGGAGTTCAGACAGTTCAGACTGGAAGGATGAATTAGGTTTGGGTTACCGGTAAATGACGGTGACAGTCATTGAGCAACACGCTTTAAATGCTAGGAATTCTAAAATATGAGAACACCTCCACAACGGGAGGGGCGGGGTTAGCAAATGTAACCAAAACCAGGGGCGAGGCTTGATTAAGGGAGAAAAAAATCATTAAGTTGTAAAAAAAAAGGCAACTTTTAAACAATGAAGTAGGTTGGAAAACCCCAAAGGCTGCAGCCAGCGCCGAGGGGCCTTTAGCCAGACCGCATCATCGCCTCCTTCATTCATTTAGATGCACCTTTTCCAAAACATACCTGAATTTAATTAGCCAACATCAACCGTAACAACATTCAACATTGTAAAAATAATTGAACCAATTTAAAAAGGACGGTGGAACTAGATTGAACTCTTCTTACACAAAAGAAACAGCCTTTGCTATGGCATTCAATACATTTCACCTTACGACCCTGCACAAAGTAGATTTCCCCCAGAGACATCTGGATATAGCACAGAGCAAGATGAAACAAACAGCCAGTGACCGATTGAATTTAGCTCAGTCGGGCAATCAAAAATATAACATACATTTGAAGTGTCCAGTATAAAGAGTAGGCGGAATTATACTTTGCCGTCTCTGTCGCAAACGAGGAGAATCTCTTGTTTCTTTATTTACAAACACGGTAGAAAGTTCAGCAGCCGTCTCTCTCCAACCCCTCAGCACTCTTGGTCTTCCTCGGACTCTGTTTCCACGGCGACCTTCTGGGGGTCCCCCACGCAGCACACCACAGGATCAGCCGGCGCTCTCACCTGTGTGTGTAGCGCTACGCTGCTACTGAGTGGCCGTGGCGCGGCGGCGTCTCTGCGCTACGCCCACTCCCTGCAGAGTGCCCCCCAGCGCGGAGGGGAGCGTTAGCAGCTGGTACTGCGGCCCGAGGACCTTGAGGAAGGTCATGGGGACGGCGGCCCCGCCCTCCGGCCCCCCGGGGGTGGTGGAGAGCAGGGTCAGGTTAGAGGGGTGGCAGAGGGGCGCCTGCTCCGCCGCCGGGCCGCCAGGGGACAGGACGGTGTAGCCATTCCCCGCCACGGGGGAGCCCGCCAAGGTGAACACCTTCCCCAGGCCGGCCAGCTGGTTAAGGGACAGCGTGATCTGGGGTGGCGGGGAGGCGCCGAGGGCGGCGGGCGGCGCCGACGCGCAGCGGCTCAGCCGGGGGTGCTTGGGCGCGGGCGGGGACGAGGCGGGGCTGAAGGTCATCAGGACGTTGTCCAGGTGCTGCACTTTGCTCTTCAGCTCCTTGGCGCGCTTCCGGTGCTCGTCGCACTGCTGCTCCAGAGCTGGGTACCCCGCGGACGACGGCGCAGGTCACCCAAAGAGGTCCAAGGTGATGGGAATGAAAACAGAAACAGTGTGTTAAAGCGGGGTAGAGATAGATAGTAAAGAAACTGCCTTTCTAACAAGTAGTCCCTCAAAGCGCTTACAAGACATTCAGCCATTCATGCACACATTCACACAGCGACGGCGGAGTCACCCACGCAGGGCGACAGCCAGCTCGTCAGGAGCAGTTAGTTGGAGCCCTCACCAGCCAGGCTCTGGGTGTACTGCTCCCTGTAGTGGTCCATCTGGCTCTTGTGACGCGCAAGAACCTTCTTCACCAGGTCCAGCATACCAAAGTTCTGCACTATGTTGTCCAGCAAATTCACGTCTGCATGGAAAAAAGCATGTGTAATATCTGTCTATTATGGCCCCCAATGCACTCCTGATCATCCCTTGAAGGAGGGATCCCCCACTCTGCGGTCCTCCTCAAGA
Organism: Melanogrammus aeglefinus; assembly: GCA_900291075.1. Taxonomy (NCBI): domain Eukaryota; kingdom Metazoa; phylum Chordata; class Actinopteri; order Gadiformes; family Gadidae; genus Melanogrammus; species Melanogrammus aeglefinus. The sequence goes on along the minus strand of OLKM01001040.1, from coordinate 53,021 downwards.
TTTCTTCCTTGCTTATTAAGAGAGTTTTATCTTGCCCTCTGGGGGGCTAAGGTAAACACACGGCCTGTTGGGGCCTTTGAGACTGTACCTGGGATTAAGGGCTATACACGTACAATTTGCATTGAAATTGAATCTGAACTTCATGTAAATACACACATATACCTAGACACACTCATGCCTTTTACCTTTTACCAGTAGCGGTGGTTCGGAGACCCTCTCATGCATGCTGGTCAACAGCTGCTTCAGCTCCGTCCGGAAGTCGTCCACCACGTCGTCCAGCAGGCCGGCCTGCTTTACCCCACACCAGAATACAACAGAGTCCTCTGGAGGGAGGGACACACACACACACACACACACACACACACAACAATTAGTGTGTGTGTGTGTGTGTGTGTGTGTGTGTGTGTGTGTGTGTGTGTGTGTGTGTGTGTGTGTGTGTGTGTGTGTGTGTGTGTGTGTGTGTGTGTGTGTGTGTGGGGGGGGGGGGGGGGGGGGGGGGGGGGGGGGGTTATAGGGGCTCTGCATTTTCTTTTACAGGTAAAGTCAAAACATAAAAATCTAAACAAGCGCCCCACCCTGATTCCTAGCGCACCACCTATTGGTTATCTTTAGCAAAGTCGATGCACTGAGGACGCCGTGCACAGCTCGTTCACTGGGCCATATATGTTTTTTTCCTGCTCAGTAGTGCCGCTTGAAAATGTCCCAGAAGGTAACGAGGCTTATTGGGTGGAGAACGGCCCTCAAGTCCCTCTCCTCTGCACTCCTTTATTAATATAAGCCCAACATCTTGGACCACTCCAGCTTTTCCAGACACAAATCATCTCAGATCAAGCAGTCCTTCTATACTACAGGAGAACATCTTACTAGAATAATTTATATTAGTCCGATTTGAACGGCTACATCACAGATTCCTACCCAACTCTCTCTCTGTAATCTGTTGGTGACAGAGAGCCGACACTCGTGCCCAGTAATAGTTCAATGCTATATGGATAGCTGTCTTTACGTTCATCTGTTGTGGACTTTACCTCCGATGGCTGTGACCCACTCTGAGCTCTCCTCTGCGTCCGAGAACGACGGCGATTGTCCGTTCACTGGGAAAAAAAATATCAACGATAAAACTAAGATTCAAAGGCCATTCAAGCGATAACACATGCCTCACGAGTCACGACTTACTTTAACGTTATCCAAATGCGGTCAAAGAAATTGCGACATTCATCGAATTTCTCTCTCATTTTTAGTTGGCCACAACTATGGTTTGCATCATTATGATAAACATACTATTGACACAAAAGAGGGCACTCTGTGGGCTCTCTGCTCGGAGGGCAAAACTCATATTTTATAAGGCCTATGTAGTGCCCATTAAAAGGAGTCACGTAACAACATAGATGCAAAGCAATTGCTTTGGATTAGGATTAAAACTCACTTCAGACCCCCTAAGAAATAGCTGTTCCTGAACTTTTTCTGACTGCCGTAGACACTTGGAATTAAGCTACATCAGACATATTTTCGAGACACTAGTTTGAACCAAAACCACTCCTGAGTTTCTAAAACATTTGGAAGTAGGTGAAAGCTGCCACAATTGGGATACGGGAGGATAACAACCCTGAAGTGCGTATTTCATGAATAAGAGTTGGGTTTAGGGTAATGGTTAGTGTTGAATCTGAACACTAAGAACTGCTGAATCTCAAGTCCACAAGATATTAGTAAGCTGCTTTGATTGAGTATGGAAATTGAAATGTGATGATTTGTTCAATGTTTGAACACAGTTTAAGGTTAGAGTTTGAAGTTGTGTTATGAATAATATTAATATAACATACATACACACATGTATATTCTGTAGGGCAATTATCCTGGCCACCCCATTGGGGCGTCTCTGCATACTACTATTATTTCAACCACCCGATGGTTGAAGAAACGTTAGGAATTAGTTATGGTAAAAAGGACATTCTCAAATCAGATTTGAGCAAATCAGAGGTGTTAAAAAGTATATAAACAAAAATTGCATCATTGAATAAGAAAATGAAATAGCCTCCTCAAAATGAGGCCTGTTATCTTACAAATTGTTGATGAAGGTGTGACAGCAATAAACTCAGCAGACTGCTGGCTGATGGCGGATAGTTTGCTTCCCACCAGGTCTATCTTAGTGCTGCGACATGTGTTGGAACACACCTTGGCATGCTGGTAGAACTCCAGCTCACCAGAATCCATGATCTTTCTGCAGGACATTCAAACACAGACAGGCGTTGTTGGGGGTTGTGACACACGGCCGTCTGATTTGTATGCGTTCCCTAATCCCGTACCTGAGCATGGTGCCATTGAGCCGGATGGCTCTCTTCCAGTCCTTCAGCGTGGATTTCCCCGCTAAACAGACAAACTCCTTCGGGCTGACCAGCTGTTCATTTAACTAATCAACAGAAGGAATGAACAATTCAATGAGGTAACCTTACTTTTACATTTAGCCGACGCTTTTATCCAAAGCAACTTACAATAACTACATCTTTTAGACTTTACTTTTTTCTTTTTATCAACAGAACAATTGAACGATTTTAGAAAAAGACCCACTTGTATGCATTTGATGTTAATGCCAGGGCACACAAATTTCTTCCAGACTAGAATAGCCTTTGTATCGCCACAGGTGATTGGGTAGTAGATATCCGATTCCACGTCGACCTCTTCTGTTAACTTCACTACGGGGTAAGACACACAAGTAGACATTGTTTCAATAGAGCTGAAGAAGATCACACCGATGTTTGTCGTATGCTGGAGGTTTTCACGTTACCATAGACAGCCTCTTGCTTTGACAGAGCATCTGCGGTGCAGGACTCGACATCCAGGTCCTCTGGTGCAATCTCCACAACCTCCTCCCTAGAGGAAAACACAAATGCACACAAACGTGTCAGGAGAAATACACTTAGCAAACTGAAGGTTTTTGGCGTTGAATGATGAGGATTTTCATTTGAACACGGACCCCATATGTTGGCTCAATTCCGTAGTCACCAATACAGATTTGGCATCCTCCTCCACCTTGCCAGTAGAAACATCATCCGTCTTCTGGTCGGATATGGTAATCAACACCACCTCTTCCACATCTTGCATAGCGACTGGTGTCGAGGTTAGTTCCAACTGAAACTGAAAGATCTGCATTCATTATACAAAAATAAGTACGTCCCAAAACTAATTGTAGCTCCAAACAGGGAAATACTAACTGAAAGTTATTGACCGGAAGCAACAACCAACCCAATGTTTCCCACTACCTCAAAGTTCCTGTGTCAACAAATATTACTTTTGCATCAACCAGTATTACCACGTATTGACTTGCAGATTCAAGATGTGCAATTATAAATTTATAAAATCTGTCACAGAGTAGCCCCCTCCTACGTGAAGTACCTTATTATTCTCCATCTCCTCCTATGCAGTCCACAAGTTAGGAGAAACACGCAGGGAGCAGTGTTCTCTTATCACGCGCTCTCCCAGCTGTGGATGCCGGAAATCCAAACTTAAAAGCCATCTCTTGACTCCCTTGTTGGGCTCATAGGACTGTCCCTCAGCTCCTCATTAGGCCTACAGCTAAATCCACACGTTGGCCAGCACTAGCCTACCCCTGGTGCCTGCTGGTACTAGATAAGAGGTTGTTCCTCCTTGCTCCTTGTCCAACCTTTCCCGTCATCTAACCATAATGCAGCCTTTGCTTAAGTTGATGTGATCATTACTGGCAGCTCAACCACTAGCCGGCACATCTACAACGCTCATTGTCTAACCATTATGTAAAGGGTTCAGCTTGTTGGGTCGACGGGTGTTCATAGAAGGTTCTCTAACATATACTGTATATAGCAGGTTCTCTAACACCATCAGTAGAACATAATGTATATAGCAGGTTCTCTAATACCATCAGTATAACATACTGTATATAGCAGGTTCTCTAACACCATTCAGTAGACCATACTGTACAGAATATAGCAGATTAACACCGAACATACTGTATACAGCAGGTTCTCTAACACCATCAGTAGAACATACTGTATATAGCAGGTTCTCCAATACCATTCAGTAGAACATAATGTATATAGCAGATTCTCTAACACCATTCAGTATTACATACTGTATATAGCAGGTTCTCCAACACCATTCAGTAGAACATACTGTCCGTTATAGTTTCCTCCTAACCATCCCTTCTCCTGGTCTCCTCCTCCATGATGAAGGGAGCGCCTCCCTGCTCTTTGGAGGGCTGAGGTTAGGGGTGTGTAAACCACGTGGACGGTGAAGCCTTTTGAGACTGTCGCTGTGATCAAGAGCTTGACAAATAGGATTGAATAGGATTTGTCTTTAAAACACCCAAATATAAACGCTATGCCAGAGTAACCACTGATCCAGATGATCCCTGGAGCTGAACTCTTCCCCGCGGAATCTGACGTCCCACTATCCCCTCCTCTACCGCGCTGTGCATCGGGTCTCAACCCGACCTCGAAAGGAGCTTCATTAAGTAACATCAGACTTGAAATTAAAAGTGAACGCGTCGCTACAACTGACCTTGGGAAGTAGACACAGCCCGCTTTCCGAGATCCGATGAGAACTACTGATGTTGTTATTGTCCTTCTCCTTCTTTTAGTTCAAAACGACGCAAAAGTTTACAGCGCCCCCTACTGTCAGGGAGTGTATATCACTACAGCATTATGTTCACTAAAGCTCTCATTTATAGCCTAGCTGTTTTTTGATTGAGGCTTTACCAAACTAAATGTTTATTTTTACTTCTCTGGCCTCCCCTATCTCTTTTCCCCCACCCAGGTCCAACCTCAGCCCGGTCTCTCTGACCCTATGACCAACATGTACCTTTATATAGTATATTGGACTTGGATCAGTGGAAGCTTTTTCACTGAGGAGAGGGCCTTAACATTGTTGAGAATAAAAAATGTAGATTGTCCAGACTACTGTAATGCCCTTAATATGACTACTTTAATGCCTCTGTATACAGTATGTAATGTTCGTTTTTCTGGGTAAAGGGATATTTATGGAGTTAGAATCATGCCAAAACCCCACGCACACACAAAACGTGTTTTACTCACGCACAATGATCCACACACACACAAAACGTGCTTTACTCACGCACGCAATGATTCACACACACACGCTCAGAAACATATTTCTTCAAGTACAAACTAAATTCTTTCAAGTACAAACTAAAATCTTTCAAGTACAAAAAAAATTCCTTCAAGTAGGCTACAAAACAATTCGACAAGAGGCCTACGGAACTAAATGTTGCGCGTACAAAAAAAATTCCTTGAAGTAGGCCTACAAAACAATTCTACAAGTACGGAACTATGTATGTACTGGAAGGAATTCTTTTTATACTTGAAAGATTTTCGTTTGTACTTGAAGAAATATGTTTCGGAGCGTGTGCGTGAATCATTGTGTGTGAGTTAAACACGTTTTGTGTGTGTGTGGATCATTGTGCGTGAGTAAAACACGTTTTGTGTTTTTGGCATGATTCTAACTCCATAGTTTCCGTTGCCCGCGGTCGGGCAGCGGAGCTCGTAGCCGTAGTTTGTTACTCTGACCGTTCTGTTTGATTTTCTGGAAAGGATGTTAGTGAATGATTCAGAGGATGATGCATTTTAAATGGCATCACTTATGGTTTTGTGTCTTCATTTTTCTTAAACAATTTGTAGCTGAAAATAAACATAGCCAAATAACAACCAATAGCTTCAGTCATCGAGGGCAAAAATAGGCCCAGTGATAGGCCCAGATTTTATTATTTAGTTTTACAAATCACGGGTAGGCCTGAATTGACTAATTGGCTTTGCATCCTTTCCTTCTGCCCTTGTAGTCCAAGACATGCTGCCCACCAGCCGCCACTGAGAGAGAGAGAGAGAGAGAGAGAGAGAGAGAGAGAGAGAGAGAGAGAGAGAGAGAGAGAGAGAGAGAGAGAGAGAGAGAGAGAGAGAGAGAGAGAGAGAGAGAGAAGAGAGAGAGAGAGAGAGAGAGAGAGAGAGAGAGAGAGAGAGAGAGAGAGAGAGAGAGAGAGAGAGAGAGAGAGAGAGAGAGAGAAGAGAGAGAGAGAGGAGAGAGAGAGAGAGAGAGAGAGAGAGAGAGAAGAGAGAGAGAGAGAGAGAGAGAGAGAGAGAGAGACGTGGAGAGACGAGAGACATAGCTGAGTAGAGCATGAGAGAGAGAGAGAGAGAGAGAGAGAGAGAGAGAGAGAGAGAGAGAGAGAGCAGAGAGAGAGAGAGAGAGAGAGAGAGAGAGAGAGAGAGAGAGAGAGAGAGAGAGAGACTATGGACAACCCTCTCCGTCCATCAGCTATAATGGAGCTCAAAGCCATAGGGCTAAAGCTTCCAGCAGGATCGTTTACAGGTATATTCAAAAGCGAAATCATTGCACTCTTCCAACTATCGGCATAGTTTCTTCTCTCCATATTTTAACATTTTAGTGAAAACTTGAAGTTGAAGCGTGAGCTTTTGTTGATTGTCTCCCTCCTCAGTTTGGTGAGCTATCCGTGCCAGGTTTTATTAATCTTCCTCAGTGCAGACCAGCACCATACTGTTTGGAGAGGCCCGGGAGGAGAAGACGGAGCAACCCAAATGCACTCTCCACCTGTGGTGTGTCACATAACGGCATCGTGGTGAGGAAGGACTATCCACAACCCTACAAAGACACCTAAAGAGGGGCACAAGCCTGGTAGGATCATCGATAGAACCAGAGGAAGAACTGTCTCTCTGCCTGGTAGGATCATCGATAGAACCAGAGGAAGAACCGTCTCTCTGCCTGGTAGGATCATCAATAGAACCAGAGGATGAACTGTCTCTCTGCCTGGCAGGATCATCAATAGAACCAGAGGAAGAACCGTCTCTCTGCCTGGCAGGATCATCAATAGAACGGAAGGAAGAACTGTCTCTCTGCCTGGCAGGATCATCAATAGAACCAGAGGAAGAACCGTCTCTCTGCCTGGTAGGATCATCAATAGAACCAGAGGAAGAACTGTCTCTCTGCCTGGCAGGATCATCAATAGAACCAGAGGAAGAACTGTCTCTCTGCCTGGCAGGATCATCAATAGAACCAGAGGAAGAACTGTCTCTCTGCCTGGCAGGATCATCAATAGAACCAGAGGAAGAACCGTCTCTCTGCCTGGCAGGATCATCAATAGAACCGGAGGAAGAACTGTCTCTCTGCCTGGTAGGATCATCAATAGAACCAGAGGAAGAACCGGCTCTGTGCTGCTGTTATTGTAATTAATCTGTAACAGTTTACTTTAGTAATCTTGGAGGGAGAATGAGATTTCAAAATCCCAATATAGCTACATCAAGTAATTTATATTGTTCATATGCAAGCATTCCCCGGCCTCAGTGCAGAGGGGCCACAACCGGCCCCGGTCAGTTGACCATGAGGTGCAGTCTGAAGCAGTAAAGCCACTGTGTGGAGGCACAAGGCTGTGCCTCTGCACTGGCTGTCCCGAATGCCTGTCTAACCTACAAAAGAAGGTGAAATATATATACAGTGTGTTTCTTTATTGAATACTTAGGTTTGTAACATCCAACCCATGTGTGTGTTATAATATACTTAAAATCCAACATGTGATTGTGTTATTTTAATACAGAAAGTGGTTAGTATTCAAGATTTTCTTAAAACGCATTCTTAAGTCTAGTCTGCACTTGTCAACCTTACCTCTTTCGCAATGAATCACTGGGTTTGGCAACATCGCTGCGAAGTGACATTGACCCGCTCCATTTCCAGTAAGCTACCCGTCACTTACTTTTAACAATCACTGGTGGAGGGAAAAGTCACTGTAGACAATAAACAAAAGGTACCAATACAAAGGTTGTTCTTTGCCGCAATGAATGAGATCTAATTACCCACACCACTCCTTCGACTGTTGTGCAAGGTAGATGTGTACTTAAACACTGAGTAACAGTGTCAAATCAATCAAAGAGATTATGAAAGACATTTTTCTCATGGTATCGACCATAAACAATCTCTCGCTCTCTCTCTCACACACACACACACACACACACACACACACACACACACACACACACACACACACACACACACACACACACACACACACACACACACACACACACACACACACACACACACACACACACACACACACACACACACACACACACCATGTCTGCTTTACATTTTACACTATTGAAACAGCAGAGACAATAGAAGCAGTACAAAGGTTTTATTAAGTGGGCATAAAACAGTCAACAGTGAAGAAAATCACTGAGAAAATGGACACATCTGAATTATATAGCTTTGTTTCTTTTAAACTGCAACAACCACCGCTCATAGTGCAGAAGTATGCGTTTACCCATACCTGGATCCAATTCCAGCTACCAAATGATAACACTCGCCTTCCAAAAATACAACTTCCTTAATGTATAAGAAACATGTAAAAGTAGCACACAAACATTAACACATACATAATATAATAATGATAACACCATTAAATGTTTAAATGTCTTTGACGCAAAATACATTTCTTAGTCCCGAGACTTAAAGCAAGCATATAGCTTAGTTCATCAAAAAAATAATTTTTTTATCCAACCATATGATTTCATTATTTCATAGAAAAATACCATAAACACTCAAAAATGCTGCAAGGAGCTAAGCATTTTTAAATAAAGAAACGCAGTGGTACACAAAGATCAGAATTTGCTCCATTTTGTGCTTTGTTACATTCCAGTGTAATCCCGGGAAGAGTCCAGTCTCAAAAAAAGACACTAGCCTCAACAGGCCTACATCGTTTAAATAAATAAGACCAGAAATTGTTTCAATAAAAGCCGCCGTTCCTATATGTGGAGGGCGCAACGTGAATACAGCCAGCACCGGCACTCTCTCACTCACTGTGTTCCCAGAAGAGTATGCCTCGACCCATGACCTGGAACCAAATACAGCTACCAATCAAGAGCGTTCCCCCGGACCACAGAGCTCCCATAGTACATGAGAAACACAATAAAGCAGCCTCACAGTGACGACTCTACCTTTTTGTCAGTGCAGTCGACTTTGTTTGCCTTTAGCAGCCTCATCCGCCACCAGCCCCTGATTAAAAACACCATCAAGGTGGTGGGGGGGGTGTTGCAGGTTTGTCTCGGGCTCCCACCATTAAAAAAGGAAGCCTGACCAGCTCAATGTGCCCCAGCAGACCGCTGGGCGTGTACCCCAGCGCCTGGCTCAGTCCTTGGCGCCGTGTGGGATCCCCAGGACCACGTGGAGCTCTTCGGCCGAGTAGCCCAGCAGCTTCTCCAAGTCGCAGGCGAAGCGGTAGACATAGCGCTTCCCCGGCGTCTTGTGGATGATGTTCTTGTCGTAGTAGTAACGCAGGCCACGGCTCAGCTTCTCGTAGTTCATCTTGGGCTTGTTCTTGCGCTGACCCCAACGCTGCGCCACCTTGACCCCCCAACAGAGCATGAATTAGTGTTTCTGTGGCTCTAGTTTAGAGGTCGACAACATTCTGGATTTTGCGTTACAATTTATATAAAAAAACACATACGTCACGCGGTGGTAAAACCAGAACAATACATATTTGCACGGCAGGAAATGTATTTACCGCAATCAAATCATCGAGCCCAATGTAAACTGACATTTCAACAACATACTCATCCTTGACATAGTATTATGAATGCAACAGGAATACACACACCTCGTCAGGATCGGTGAGTTTGAATTCCCATCCGTCCCCAGTCCAGATTACAATGGTCTGACAACTGATGTCGGTCAGGAGCTCTAGGAGAAACTGCCAAAGCTGTATAGGGCCGCTGCCTGAAGAGTGATGAAGTCAAGATGAATAGAGGGGAAATGCCCTCTTCCTATGAACCCTATGAATTGTTTGTGCTATATTAATTTAAATTCCATTGCTAAACCAACTTGGCGAATAGAAAGACGGATAACCTTAGCAACCAAGTATAAATCAGTATATTTTCAACTATACTTGTGAGCATCAGATAAAATCAATACTAGTACAGAGTAACAAGTGTTTTACTAATTAAATGCCCAATATAACACAGGGTCATTCTGGGCAATGAAATGAAAACATCAAGGCAAGGCTACAATCAATACATGAAGAATAGCAGCAAGAAGGTTGCATCAGAAAACCAAACGCATCGCAAAACTAATCCCTGGGAAGATCCCATGGAACTTACCAGTAAACCGAGCGAGGACAGCAGCTGGTACAACTGGCTTCCCCAGTCCGACGGGCACATTCTGCTCCTGGATGTAGTCCTTAAAGGACAGGTTCTGTTTGCCCACACAAAACTGGGTTGCACTGCAGTCCTCGTCAAAGCTGTCGATGGATGGCACCCTCTGGGCGTCGGCCAGAGACGACTGGCTGCCCCATGAGTGCAGCCCGTTGAAACTCTCCACGCTGTCCAGGGAGCTCTGCTCATGAAGTGAGACTGAACGATAACACAAAATCATTACGCTGGTTACTTTCCACACTCTCTACTGGGGAATAAAGGATCAATTCCAATGCACATAATACGTTTTAAAGAATTTCAAAGAATATATAATATGCGTTTTGATGTGGGCACACTTACGGGGTTTGGCTTGGGGGCAGTTATTGGAAAAGCTGGGGCTTCCCGTAGCGTAGCTCAGTGGGTCATTGTCCCACTGTTTCTCGGTGGAGTCTTTCTGGTCCTGGATCAGAGGAGAGGTCTTATCAGGGCTCTCAAACAGCTGTCTGAGGAGGCTGCTGCCACTGCTTTTTGGAACCTGCATGACACCACCATTGTCATCCCTACCAAGATCTGCAAAGAGGAGAACAACCAATGTTGATTGCAGCCTGCTACATGCATAGGAGGTCAATAAAGGGATTCCTTCTATACATCATGACGCTTTTGGAAATAACATCTAGAGGATATTAAGATAAATATGCAAAAGGATAAGCTGCAAGTCCCCGATGATTCTAGAATAAGTGGATGAAGGTTAATGTTCCCAAATAGATACATATACAATAGATGTTAGAGGAATTAGGTGGATGAATGTTTTAAAAGGATAATGAGCAAACCACTCAGTTTAGCTCTCATATTTACACAAAAATGGAAACATTGAAATGTAGTTAATGAGCAATGAAGGGCTAGAGCCTCACCAGAAGTGCACATCCAGTCCACTAAAGAGGGGACAACACTGGTCAGGTTATTGGCGGCCATCACTTTCTCCTGTGACTCTTAAGAGAAAAGTAGTAAAATATGTTACACTTTATGGAAGTGATCAAACACAGAGCTGCCCTCAAAAGTGTGAATGAATGCTGAACCACTAAACTGAAGCTTTCTTTAATCAAAACACCATCAAGAAAGACTAACACAAACTGACTAACACATGACTACAGCTTTACTACACAGAGTCTTAATAGCATTAAAATCCTTACGAATGAATTTACCTCTCATCATTTGATCGAGATGCTCCCACAGGATGTCGCCAACAAAGTCAGGCGCCAGCTGCAGAAAGTTCTCTTTTCCCAAAGCGCACAACTGGTAACCGTTCAAGTCGAACCGGGAGAAGTTGAGGTGAGCCAGGCTGAACTCTCCTGAGGCCCACTGCAGCCACTGGAGTACATGAGGCCTCGTCCACCTCCGGGGGTCTGCAGGGAGAGACCATCACATTGTACTTTATCATTAGCCTGATCATCATCCCGAGTTCTATTTTGTGTCACTTTATAATCTATATAAACTCAACCAATCACCAAGCAGATAACGATTCCACCGGTGACGTGGCTCGCTGTTGTTGACTTTAAGAGCCGTTTTTTGTTTTTTTTAAAGCATCTCCAATAGCAGAATAGACTGTGACCTTTTCTTAAGCTCTCTAGGATTACACAGACTCTGTCACCATATTTGTTAACAAGTAACAAGACTTCAAAAATTCAGGGTCAGCCAGTTAAAATGTAAAAAGGGTGGCAGAGGTTCTTGGGGTAGAATGAGGCCACTTTAGGATCCATTTTCAGGAGCCTTCTCATTACAAACTTGCAGTGCCATCATGACATATTGAATTACAGATATTTTCATATTCTTGATTGCCAATCTAATTCCAGCTCTCCACAAATTATCTTTATGACTCTGTCAACGGTGGCCCCAGAATGGTCGTAACGAATCCCAAATCTAAGCGCAATAAACAAGCCATTTTGCCATAAGGCAAGAACACATCATGCTACAATGCTATGACTCACAGCCCAGAAAACTGTAAATAAAATCATTTGGACTCACTGTCGGAGATGCCGAAGCACTGCTGGACTTTGTTGAAGCCTCTGAAGCTGTCCTTCAGGGCTTGACTCATCACTGCTTTGCTACACGGGGTTAGCATCGGCACAGAGCAGGCCCCGAGCTCTGGAGAACACGGAGCGGAGAGGATGGTTTATAGACAAAAAAAGGTGCATTAATCATGGACTGAATCATTGTTTACTGACTCCATTTGAGAGGATTCAGTGTGCTGAATAACATCTGATCTAGGGGATTGTAAATGGCATGTATATGTAAGACTAGTTAGTACAGTGGGAACCAAACATGTGCGGGCAGAGGTTTGCTGACGTGTGTGGGCGAGGTGATTGATGACAGTGCGGGGGGTGGGAAGTGGACCGCAGCGTACCTTGAGACACACATTCCAGGCCCGAGGGAACCTCCTGGAGGGACTGATCCTGATCAGGGGCCAAGTAGTACCCCATGGCCAGGGTGTCTTCAAACATGTCAAAGGCCATTTGGCGCTGTGGATAACACACACACACACACACACACACACACACACACACACACACACACACACACACACACACACACACACACACACACACACACACACACACACACACACACACACACACACAATTCGATTTTTGCGTACAATCCCGTGACTATAAGATCAACAATTCAACAAGAGTTTTGATGACTCATTTATTAGGGGCTGGGAGGGGGGAGTTTTATAGGGGGGTTCTACATTTTCTTTAACGGATTACCCAGTCAAAACATTTTTTTTTAAAAAAAACGCCACACCTTGTTTTCTATCGCACCTATTGGTTATCTTTGATCAAACTCGTTGCCCCGGGGACTCTGCGCCCAGCTCGTTAACTGGGCCATATATGGTCTTTCCTGTTCCGTAGCTTCGCTTGAAAAATTACCCTGAAGATAGCGAGGCTATTTGGGCGGAGAACGCTTCTCAAATCCCTCTCCTCTGTACTCCTTTATTATTATAATCCCAACATCCTGGACCGTTCCTGCTTCTTTACTGGTACTATTTGCACATCTGTATCAGCATGGCACACAGTGGTAGGCCTATGTTGACATGTTATATATTGCCCTTCCTGTATATAGGCTATTTCTTTCTTCTATAGGAAGCGTTCAACGTTTGTTCTTTTGCCACAGTCTGCGCCACTGACCCGTCGCTCACGTAGGAGGTACATAATTATCTTATTATTGTATAACATTATAAATTGCACGCCCGTCATACATTATAAAGTCACGTTAAAGCTTTATTCTACACAACATATTTAGCTCTGAACACATTAGGGCAAGCATCGTTATTCAAGTATCGGGTGTGTCCTTGTTAAGGCAAACCAGGCAACAGCCTCTACAATACAGGTCGTATTACATAGGCTATACAATAATATAATACATTCTTCCCGAGGTGTTGCTCCGCAAAGCCCTTTAATGGTTTGGCTGGATGAAGTCAGCCAAATAGTTTTCTCTGAGGTTCATTCTGTCAATGTATAGTCTATTTGAGGGAGTAATAGGTCCACCAACTCCTTGAATTAAGCACAGGTTCCACAACTCAGGAACAAAAAGTAAAGAAAGCCAATGTGGAGAGCCTACCTTGAGAGGGGATCGATGCCCATTGGGGATCATCATCGGATCCACGGAGGAGTCACACATGTTCGACTATAAAAGGGGGATGGAACACACAGCAGCATTTTAACCATACTGCATTATAATTCAAATATTACCATTAAAACCATTTAAACTAAATGTAAGAACCTATGCATGTATATTGTAGCCTATGTAGGTTTACAGTCCAACTCATTTAAAAAAAAAAAATCCACAACCAGTAGAACACAGGTTTCTATTCAGGATTAAATCAAAAGTAAAAATAATTGAATATAGAACTTAATCTAGGCATGATCTGTCACAGCAGGCCATTAGGATTGTACAGTCATTGAGCCATGTTCCCCAGCGCTTACCTGTTGAATGGAGAGAGCTGACGCAGATTGAACTACTAGCAGAATATTCCTTAAACGTGCTTGAGCGAAGTGTGCTTGTCGTACCAGGAGACGTTTGTGCGGTCAGTGACGAACCACAGGAGGTGAGTTCTTCCCGGAGATTGCTCTGATGGGCAGGGCTCTGACGCTCTGGTGGGCGGGGGGCTGATGCTCTGATGGGCGTGGCCAGCGTCGACAAAATTTCCATCATGCGCAGTGGAAAAATGTTTTTCAAAAGACCAAAAAGACCGTCACCTTTTCTACGGAAGAGAATTAGGGCCTCCTGTGATTTTTTTTGTAGTTCTGATTTTAACCTCAGATTTCTGATTTTAAGTCAGAATAAAAAGAATTTTTTTAAGTTAGAATCCAGACTTTGAACTCAGAATTCCATAAAGATAACCACATGTGGCCATACTTTTCCCACTCATTTCTGTAGATTTAACCATATTGTACGTTACTGTTATCGGCTACAAGGAGTTTATTATTTTCAAGCTTTGCCAAAATGTAGCCCATATCTTTGATGGGAAAAAAACCAAAAGAACCATTTCTCAATTAACTATATGCTCCAAGGCATATGTAGAGGTTTAAAACAATATGATTGAGCTGGAGTTTTAGAAGAACATCTATACAGTAATTGTACGACATATAATTTGAGAGGTTCATCAACATGTGCATTTATATTACGGTTTTGATGATATTTGCCCAAACTTAAACATATTTATGAAGCCCTCACAGATGAACACAAAAAGTACAATGAGTGGATCAAATTTGTGATTGGGATATATCACAAAACTTTTTCTTATTGTTTTACATTAATTTGTATAGGTCTATTGTGGTGAAGAAAAACACTTTTTATCATAGGCCTTCATGCCTCAGTCTGCCTTCTCTATGTCCTCTGAAATAAGTTACATTGGTCCATAGTGAGGGGAGCATGTTTGTACTCAATCAAACCTGACGACTGGCTTGAAAACCCCCAACATGGTTCAGCACTTAAAAACGATGAGATAATAATTAGGGTATTTTATTGGTATGTGGAGGGGTTACAGTAACATCATTTGCAATATATTTATTGTTAAAGTACAACAGATACATGATACCCTGCTAGCAATTCTCAATTTTGTCAAATCTGCCATGATAGCTCAATCTAGATATTCTGTATTGCTGGTGTCCTTTTAATAAACTCCAACTGTAAAATGGATGAGTGCAAAGATACAGACTCATCACAGTAATGAATGAGCTTACCTGACTTAAAGCTGCTGTTGGTATGATTTTAGAGTTGTAAAGAGAGACTTTTAAGACTTTTAAAACAACCAAAAAAAAACATCCCCTCCCTCCCTGCGTTTCTCCACCATTGAAAAGTGTTATATTCACATACCTGTGATTGACAGACAAGATGGATTCCCAAACCAATCAGTGAAGAGATGCCCTGATTGGTAAGATATTAGTCAGGAGCAGTGTCAAAGTTAGATGACCTCATACCGAGGGAGGCATGCAGTCACCCAGAAATATATTTTCAGAGCATTTCACTCATTAATAGCTGACGGATGGCAATGGCATTTCTAACTAATTAAACTAAAATTATCGCTCTTAAATCTCACCTACAGCATCTTTAAATTAAGCAATCAAAGAGAAAAAAAAAACATCAAAACATTATTGAACTATGTTCACGTAATACTCGCACAGAACATAGCAGCAGTATATTGCCATTATGAAATTGCATCAATGAATTTTAACTGCAAATCAACCAAATATCAGTTTAACCGTTTCGTTTCCAACATGGCAAATACAATTAAAAACTAATTTTAAAATCAGCTTTTACTTTCAATCAAATTCAATTTAGGTTATCGGATGCTATATAGCAAAAGGGCAATGTCGCTCCTCATCATGAAAATGCTATTGTATTTCTGCGTAAAAATCCTATATTGGATTGCTTTAAAGCAATGTGTGTGAAGCATACGGGGCATTTAATTATAACTCACTCGAATGATATACAGGTCTTTGCTTTTGGTAATGCGGCAGAAAGCAATTGCACAAGTAATAAAAACAACAACAATTACATTAATTGTCGAATTATTATCCTGAAAATTGGCAAAGAAATGAACATAATGCAGAGGTAGATGCAAGGCAAAAGGAGAATGGAAATGTAGTCATACAATTACAAAGCTTAACTACCACTGTTCAAAGATATGCTTTTACAGAGTTAGTAGTGTAGTGGCGCAAAGGAAAATAAGAATAAATTGGCACTTATCATAAAAACATCGCTATCTTATTTGATTTGGGGTGCTCTACAGTGGTCCAATAACCAATGACAGAATGCTAGTTCTTAAAACACCATGGCAACCTGACACTCCCTCTCTCGCTGTTGCGTGTCCAGAGAACAACACTAAGAACTGAATATTAGGTATGGAATGCATAGGGGGGGGGGAGAGGGGGCCAGTCCATAGTAATCACTAAAAGTCATTTAAAATAAAAAGCAAAACAATCTTCACAGTACAAAAAACACCAATGGCTTTGTGGAAAAAAGATAATGGATATATAGTTTTGCTACCAACAGGATTTCACTATCGATCACGGATTACAACATTTAAGACACCAAAGTTTAAGTTGGAATAGTGGCTACATTTTCACAAGGTCGGACTGAACCGGGGTGCTTCCGTGCTGATGGGGGACAACTAGTAAATGCTCAAAACTAAAAGGAACGCCAACAGTGTGCGGGTACCACCGATGGGTGGGAGATACGAATATCCTTTCCCGAAGACACACCTATCCATCGGTGCATAGCGGAGGACTAGTCTGAGCTTGAAGACTGTATCTAATTGTTAATTTGGTTAGTCCTGGTGCAAACGGTTAAGGTTTGCTACAGAGGTTTTCTGCCAATAGGCCCAGAGGGCTAATTAGCTGTTGGGACTCAAACGGTCCACCGTTCTCTCCTCACAGTGTCCCCGTGATGCAAGCATTTCACTGTGATCCTGGTTTCCTTTCAGTTTGGCAATTACGTTTTTAGCGACGGCCAGAGGGGGAAGCGCTCTCTCTAGGGGTAAGGGGGTGTCGGAGTGGGCCTGGGAGCGGTGTGGAGTGTGTGTGTGTGTGTGTGTGTGGTAGGGGGGGGGGGGGTTTAAAAGGTGGTCCTCAGTTCTTCAAGACGGAGTCGTACACTTGGTAGACGTACTGGGTAACCTCGGGAGCCCTGCACTTCAAGGAGAGCTGTGGAAACCAGAAGGGACATGAGCATAAACACAGAGGAACAGAGGACACTCAGTACTGTACTGTACAGTACTGCAGCGCAACCACGCCTGCCAGGAGCATTAGCTTGAAACACGCTACGCTCATGCAGTTCCTGACCGACTTGAATGCCAGCTGGAGGTCAACTCGAAGATCAGTGGTTTGTTAAAGAACCCATATCATCCTTTTTTAGTGTAAATAATTGGATTAGGGGGTACACCTAGAATAGGGTTACATGACGCCTGTGTGTTAGGAATACCCCCTTATTATTCTCACAGTTAATTTCTGCAAAAACTATTTCAGCATCTTTCAAAAACTCTCTGCTTTGGATCGTATCGCTTTAAGGCCCCCCTCCCGAGTTGCCCAGTCTGCTGTGATTGGTCAACACGCCCACTCTGTTGCGATTGGTCGAACGGTTTTGCGTGCGTTTCTGCAAAGTCCCAGACTATCACGGAAGAATTTCTTTAGCGCAAGCGAGCTGTTTCACACACCTGCTGAGGGGCGTTCTCGGTGCGCACGAATACTCTGCCTTGCTCAGACTTAAGATTTTTCTATCTTAGCAGACGTAAACCATGTATACCAATATCATGTAACAGTCTAAAGCAAAGGGAAAAGTGAAAAAGCATGATATCCCCCGTATCCCCCCCCAAAAAAGCGAAAGCCTTTGGGGGAGTTCTCATACCGTGTAGTTGGGGTTCCCGGGCTGGATCCGGAGCTCGGCCAGGATCCAGATGCCGTTTGTGAGCTTGAGGGACTGGTACAGCATATCCTGGCCCTCCACGTTCCTCTTGGCGATGGTGTAGATGTTGTTGCTCTGCAGTTTGCCCGACACCGTGTCTGCGAGACCACAGGGAGGATTCATTGGTTCACTGCTGTTTGACAGGGGGGGGGGGGCATGATGGATCACATCCCGCAGATCGGGGTGAGACCCCACACACAAGCTGCCAAGGCTCACGCTGTGATTGGCTCACCAGGTTAGAGAGGGTCATGATTAGGGATTGGTTCAGAGATGTTTGAGTTTTAGCTTAGTAAGTATTATCTAAAGCCCTATTCGCACGGGATTAGTTTTACCTGGGGACCTCAGGTAATTTGTAATAATTGCGGAGAACGTCAGTGATCTTAATCCCGTGCGAATGCGCCATGTCAGTAAAAAAGTAGGTAAAAATTCCCCCGCAAATTACCTACTATAATTTCACCAAAGACCGACGTCCCGTGGTAAAACTAGTCCCGTGCGAATCTGCATCTCAGTAATTGAGGGGCATTTTTGTTTGTTTTTGTTTTTTATTGCGCGCCTTTTCTACTTCCCCGGTTGAAACCATACTGTACGGGTGGAAACATGGAGGCTGCGGTGGAAACTGTGAGCGGCATTTTCTGCCACACCGTGTGGTTGTGGACCATATTTTCAAACTGTCTCTGGTATTGTGGCTCGCCCCACACAGCTAGCAGCTGCCACGTTTCTTCCCGGCCCCAATGTCTGTTTTTCCTCCGCGCCGCCATGTCGCTTTCTCACTGCAGAAGCATGGACGTGCACACACACGACAATGGGTTGCGACGTGCGCGCGGTTTTGACGTCACATCCGGGCCGTGATGTCAGTAAATTCGAGTAAAACACAGACTTCACTAATCCCGTGCGAATGCGCCGCAAGAAACACAGACGTGGGGGGGGTAATTTACAAATTACCAGAGGTCCCCAGGTAATACTAATCCCGTGCGAATAGGGCATTAGAGAGGGTTAGGGGTTACGTTAGAGATGATAACGTTTAGGGATTACATTAGAGATGGTGAAGTTTAGGTATTAGGTCAGAGATGGTTGAGTAGAGTGTGGGAGTGTGTGTGGATGATGGCTGGTTGAAGCCGCCTCACCTGGCCCAGTCTGAGTGGACTCTGGGGCTGCACACCTGTTACACATTGAGTTATCAGTGTGAAACCGGTTAAACCAGCCATCACCACTCTCAAGGTGCATCCACACCAAAAACGGAGGCGCCGCGCAAATCCATACAAAGTCAATGCAAAGGCGTGAATAGAGGCACATTTTTCCACAGGAAATTTGATTAATGGTGCAGCACGAAAACCTGGTTCGCGTGGATTTCGTGTGATGCTTTGTTGTGACTGCCTATCAGCTTTCACTACCCCACGATCAAACTTCTGTACTCATGAATCGGCTTTGCTTTTACTGTGAACCCAGTCAGGGAGAGATCCCCTGTATGGCAGTGGATCACCCTTGCCGTGTTCATTAACTGCAACTTCTACAACAAACCGTATATCAACATCCCCACCTGTGTCCTGTAGGAGCCCAGAAAAGTCACCTCGGTGGAGTGTGGCAAAGGACATTTGGGTATTAAAAAGGAGATGGTTAAGTTTAGCTATTGGGATAGAGATTGTTATGCTGTTAGGTACCAAGTGAGAAATGGTTTAAAGTTTAGGTACTAGGCTATTAGGTAGAAGGTTAGAGATTTAGTTAAGATATTGGGTTAGAGGTGTTTAGGTATAAGGTTGGAGAAAGTTAAGTTAAGGTATTAGGTTACAGATGGTAATTATTAGTAAGAAGTGCATCGGCAACCAATTACAGAAAAATTCTGGGCAGAGTGTATCATGGATTAGGATCCATAATTACGCCTCTTGCGTGCAGAAAAATAATTGCCTCGTTATTTGGATCTTTCTGTGCTTCCCAGACCTTTGTGAGGGGGACATACAGCTCTTGTTGGCGTGGTTGTTAAATTCAGAACAAGACTCAGGTTCGGAGAATAACAACAAAACAACATCATCTTTCTGAATTGACATCCACCTGAAGAGGTCCAAACCAGGTGCAGATACAGTTCAAAGGCTGCTAATTGTGTGTTTGTTTTATGACTAAATCTCTGGGGGTTGCGTTAACTTGCCGTCATGTGCTCTACATGGCGCGTCCCAAATTGTCTCTTTGAACATTGATAACAAGCAATAAGATAAGATAAGAATAATGTCATGAAAGTGGAGGCTTGACCCCAGAGTTCGCCGTTGAGGAGCCCTTAATGAGTTGGGACAGAGACATTGATTATTAAGCTGCCGTTTCCCAGCCAAATCCAAAAGGTCCCCGCTACACACATTAGACTCACCGCTCGAAGGCCCACGTGGAGCCGAGGGTTGGTCGGAGGGACGCATTGTGTCGTCATGGAGAATATTCATTGTAAAACAAAGCTAGCCACGCTGCCTTGAACGGGCCGGATGCAATGAGCCACATGTCCCACCTGTATCAACACATCCCTGGACCCCCGCTTAATTTCAGGCTTCCAACGTTACGTGTACGACTATGCTAACCAACACACTGACTACGGGGGGGGGGAGGACCACTACTGCAGCTGGGTCCGACTAGCTGTTCCACCACACGCTACAGGGACAGGGTTTAAGCTATTTGGAGAACCTGGGTGCGGCACATCCTTGGTTCTCTTATAACGTGGCGGCTTGTTGCTGCTCTGCAGTTGGCCGGCCACTCCACTGCCAGCCAACGGCAGCAGCGCGCGCCTGTAGGGTCTTAAAGCTCTCTGAAAGGAAAACATGAGGACGGGTGGTTTTTGGATTACGTCGAGGAAATGATGGGTCTTACGTCCATCGGTAAAAGGAAAAGTAAAAAGAATCGCAATAGCACTCTCTGCCTTATTATAGATTTGTAGAAAGGTGGTAGTGTTAGGGAGGGGGGGGGGGGGGGGGGCGGTCAATGTCAGCTGTATGATTTGACAATGTGATGCAAATCAATGCTGAGATGGATTAGGATGAGCTGTGAAGGCCATATTCTGACAGTGTAGGAATATCTTCAACTTTTAACACCATTGTTTTTTTTGCCCTTGGGATCGTTTACCCTGTGATAATATCCCAACACAACCCGCAACATAATCATAATAACAGACATTTTGGAAATGGAAATGCTGGTCACTGGTGAGGACATACCTGCATTGAGGTGGCATTCCTTAATCTGGTACTGCAGCTCGTTCTCGTTGGGGATGTCCTTCCATGTGGCGAGGAACACCTGGCGCTCTGTGGAGAACAAGGTAACTGGCTCTCGCCATCACTCATCCCTGCTGCGCCTGGCTCAACCCTACCCTTATCGCAGGCTGTCCTCTAGGATTACCAGCTGCTGGAGCACAAATGGCTGTCCTCTGGTCATTCCTTCTGTGGTTTCTTAGGAAGGCCATAACCATCCATCAGCTTTCAGTTAGTGGAATACGTGCTGAGAATAACGGTTCAGATTGATTGTTCCTCGCTCTGCACGGGAGGATTTAGATTTTAGACCGGTCTTGGCTCATTTCTGACTGATCATGAACTCTCTTCCCTGATTGGTTCAGGGAATCCATCTTGCTTTTCAATCACAGGTGTGGGATTGCAGCACTGCAACGGCAGGCCAAGATGGGAGGAAGGGGACATTTTTTGGCTTATTTGAAAAAATCTCACTCTCTAAAATCTTGGTGAATAATACCTACAGCACCTTTAAGTCACACTCGGTGTAACACACAATTGCTGTTAAGGATAAGGGGATGGGACTTCAACACATACCCATTTTTCCATCTTCCACAAAGAATATGTTGAGGGGGATGAGCCCGCTGAAGTAAAACACGTCGATGTTGTTCTTCACGGCCACCTGTGTGCACAGGAACCAAAGCAGCTCTTAAGACCTGGCCTCCACACTATGAACGACACGCTTTAGTTTAACCGACCACGCAATGCCGCTCCTGTGAATACATGGAACACTGTTTGTATTGGACTGGCGTGCGTAGAATTGTAGCGTTGTCTTTCCACATACTCGTCACAACACTTGGTTAGCCTGAAGACGCAATGAGCTTGGCTCCCTAATGACATGTCTCTGGAGGTAGTTTGATATTTAACTTGAAAGAGGGAACAAAACAATCAAAGGCATAAATACAAATAAGTTTTGTTTTTCAGTAGGCTTCAAACTGAGTTTTCCTGAGCATGATCTTTGACGTCATGACTCTACGGAAGCCTTATGGGTCCATGCTAATATTATGCAATCTTAATAATAATCAAATAATACAAAACAATAACTCAGAGCATGCAAACAATACATTGACTAAATATGGCTCTTAGAGGAATGTATACATCTGAAAAAGGAAGAACCACCATGCTAATGATTTTCTAATGTATGAGAGTATTTCCTCATCAACCGTCCAAGCTCGGTTCTGTCTGAAGCTGTGGGTACCTGTAGGTTGTTGAGAGGGTCCATCTTCATGACCGGCCCGATGGTGTTGAGAGGCAGGGACACCTCGATGGTCTGGCTTGGCATCAGCGGGGTGTGGATGGGTAGGGGGCTGGTGGGGATCATCCCGAAGCTACAAGCCACCACAGCAGTTACACAAAGCTGAAGCCACAACGCGCAACATGTTCAAAGGCGTGTGTTTAAAGGCCATGTGGACGGCCGGAGTGTGCCGTCGGGTCACCTGTTCTTGTTGAACTGGATGGCGAAGTCAGACATGTGTTGCAGGGCCTTGTTGGTGAAGGTCATGTCCATGTACATGTGTCCCTGGCGTCGAGAGAACGTCCCGCAGATCTCCAGACCCTTGGCTTTGACGGCTGGGAGCCACACCTTGCACACAACATTTCATTTACATTTAGAAGACGCTTCTCATCCAAAGCGACTTACAATAAGTACATTTGTCAGAAGAAGGTGAAACAACATATGGCTGTCCGTACAGTTAGGATGTTCACAGAGCCAAGTGCCAAACACAAAAAATATCTAGGTTAACCCACTTCCTGTATTCAACAGAGATAGGATGAGATGCTACACAACTAAGTACTAGAGTAAGTACGACTAACTAAGTACGACATACAATAACTGCGTAGGAGGGGTGGGAGGGGGTGGCTATTCCGAGTCTAGGTGAAGTCTGAACCAGTGAGTCTTGAGAGCGACACTGCAGTCCTGCGGTACATTTGGAAGATAATGTCGATTTTTCACAAGCCACATAATAGCCGTGTCGATTTTATGTGTGTATACATAAGAGTGTCGTTCTCTCTCTCTCAGGACCTTCTCGGCCTTCAGTGGGGGCATGAGATTGCCAAGAATAATTATGCAAACAATCATCATTATTATTATTACTATGAGTATACATTTGTTGCATCAGATGAGTCCGTTTCCAATCCATTTCCCAACTACATGCGTGCAGCTACAATGGTTTCAGGAGCTTCTGCCTAGCGGAGCCTGTACAGAAATGCATCCATCTGATTAACATGGGAGTAGATGTGCTTTTTTATCCGCTCACATGTTAATCAATGAGAGTGCACAGCAGAACAAGTAGAGACCAGTGGCCATTTGTGTTGAGCTCTGTGTAGGTTTCCAAACCGTGCATAGCACAACGCTACAGGGGTTTGTTTCCCCGAGATGAACACGCTTTGTGTCCACACCCTGTGAATTCCCAAGGTTTCCCAAACAAGGTTCTAGGCCACGCCCATTATAACCTGTCTAGTCCTACGGATACATGAGAGTGTATTTAATTTGTTTGTAACTCAAAGTAAAAGTTAACGACCTGCAAATTACATTTGGAAAACCGGTTACCACCGCAAAACTTCGTCTAAATGTCGGCCTGTTTATCTGCAGTGTACCAGCCTCGGGCAGCACGCGGCTAGCATATCCCCAACCTGCCTGTTATTCCCCAGCAATTAAAATGTGTCTTTATCATCATGTTATTTTACATGACTCCCAACACGTTCTTGCCAGGAGTGCCCAGAAAAAAATGCATACTCACCTCACAGTGATTATTATACATCTGGAAACCTGAATCCGCAAGTCTCTGAGGGCATTTCTGAAAGTGCTTGAGTGTGTGTTCACCTAAGGTCAAAGGTTGGGTCCCCCTGGTACAGGTGAGGCCTGCTGCCTTCCACTGTTAACCTCGTATTTGGTATCGGTTCCTTCCGCAGCTCGTGTCACCAGTTCAACAGCGGGAGGTGTTAACCCTTACGTTTCTATTTTAAGGAATGTGCTAGCGTCATAAGACGACCTGATACTGGTACTTTGGACTCCACTCACGGATTTGGGAATGACGTAGCCCCCGGTGGTGTTGGCCATGCCGGTGGAGAGCTCAAACAGGTCGTTGAGGCCACTGCTGAGGGCGGCGGGCGTGGGCGACGGGGCGAACGTGTTAGGCACCGAGGACGGGATGAAGTTCTGCCCCACCTGGGGGAGGGAATCACAACATCGGATTGATGAAATTTGACCTCAGTGGATTCGGTAAGCCTAAGTCTAAGTTTCTTTTTTTTTTTTGCTCCATTTAATATACAAAAGTAGTTTTATTTTATCTGTTTACTCGAATATACTTTATTGTCCAAGCACAATGAAAGGGGCAGGCACTGTGAGCCTGTCAGTGCTATTTGTATGTGTAGGACACATAAAACTTTGACCTTGCACTTGAATTTCAGTGAAGGAGTGAAAGATTAGGAAGATGCAATCGGCCTTCTTACCCAGGCCAATAGCGTAGATGAGTCCAACTGATCATGCATCAGAATTGTGATTATTTATGTAAACCTTAGCTAGCTAGCTTGGTCAACTGAAAGAGCTGATTGAACTTAAGCAAGGAAACATGCAGACGGCCGGCTTCAACACGAGGCGCTTCAGAACTTACAGCAGGACTTCCCCCAACACCTCCGCCCAGATCTCCCCCGAGCTAGAGAATAAAAGAGAGGACACCCCAAGCATTACAAACACACACACACACACAGAGACAGAGAGACAGAGAGACAGAGAGACAGAGAGAGAGAGAGAGAGAGACTTAGAGATATGTGTCTAGCAACAGTGACCAACAGATTAGCCCTTGGGCTCTGGGATAAGGGTGGGGGGGTACATTAACTGAATCAGGCTTTGGAGAGAAAGCATTGTGATTTTGGGGTTTGTTGGAATCATGCTTTTTTTTTGTGAGCTTTTTTTTTTTTTGCCTTTTGGACATTTGCAAAACAGTCAACGGGAGAAAATGTTACTCTCCATACAACAAAAGTAAGCCATCAAGAAACAGTATTTTAAATAGCACTAGTAAGAACCTTGGTATAATGTTATGTAGATAAATCGAATAGAACACTACTTTATTAGAGATAGATGGTGTGTCACGGTAGCTCACTTAATAGAGCACACGGCTGTTCACTTTCAATGAAAACCTATTTGTCCAGCATGTATCCGGAACCATGTGTGTTTGGAGGATGTTCAAGGCTCACAGCCGTCATGTTCCGTTCTCTGGCTTCAGAAAAATGGAATCCTCTCTCCAGAGGTCGTGTTGACAGTTTTGCTGGTAAACGGCAACACATTCTCGCCTGTTTAATGGACAGCCTAGACTACCTACAGAAATACACCCACCATAACCTTTGGGGAAAGGTGTTGACGGAACAGGCTTCTCGCTCGCATCGTGGGCCAGTGAGAACTCCTTTCAGTCAAGCGTGTTAGCATTGAGTAGCGGGAGAAAGGGAGTGAACTCCTTTAAGGGATATCCGCCTTCCACTTTTTTACATTTATTTACGCTTTTGTATTATTCTAAGCCAACACATTTTATGATGTGAAAGTTTGGATTTTTGGCGGGTGGGTTTCGGAGCTCCCTCATGAGCTTTGCGTTAATGTAAACAAATCAAAGACATAAAGAACGACACCAGCTCTGCGGACTGCATCGTGCTACATGTTGTAATAAGCAGTGGTCTGTCTCCCACCAGGCTATCCAGCCCTCCTCCCAACAGGTCCACGGCCCCCATCTGCATGGAGGACACCTGGGGCACGTTGACGGGTGGGCCCAGGTCCAGGTTGAGGAGGTCCCCCAGCAGATCCCCCTGGCTGGGGATCACGCTGGTCTGGTCCATGGCCGGGGCGGGCCCACTGCTCACCGGGCTCTCCCCGGTCTCCGTGCTGCAGACGGGGGGGGGGGGGGGGGGGAGAGAACGTTAAGGGACGGGGCCGTGAGAGTCATTCCACACGCTGGGACGTGTTTTCACGCTGTTGGGACGCAAACCGTGCAGAGACGCCAATAGAAAGTGTCTGCCAGCAGAGTAGTCCTGGCAGACACCCACCCTCTGCCAGGACTACTCTGCGGGCAGAGACGGATTCCCAGTCCTTCTGTCTCCAGGCATTCAATGGATTACGCTCTTCACTGGAAATCCTTCCCAGGAATACACGATTTAAAGCATGTCACGTAAAAATATCCTGTTTTGTGATGTTGTAATGTAGAACTGTTTAGGACCTCATTCAAAGTACAGTCAGCATTAAGATGGTGAAAACGTTGCAGTTTCTTATTGGTCGAGGGGAGTTGCGGGTTCCAGCGGGCCCCGTTCGTAGCCATTCAGACCACAACACCTGCTGTGACCTGTTCCTAAGAGGAGAGCCAGGTCAGCTCCAGGCCAGGGATGGTGACCTCCTATTGGCTAAGCTCCCTAGTATCTAGATAGGCATTGTATCATCCTCCAAGAACACAATCATGTTCACAAATAAGGGGTTACCACACCACGTAGACACACAGCACGCAAGGAGTCACCATGAAACTCAACAGGAGACCCCTGAATACAGGCAGACCCACTAAAAGGGATGGATTCGGTGGTTCTGAGTCAGCGGTCAGGGGGGGGGGGGGGGGAGGAGCTGGCTGCGGGCTCCCAGGTCACGTGACCTTACGGGGGGCCATAGCGGGTCAGAAGGGTTTGTGTGACGGGGCCCAGTGGTCCACACTGGGCTGTGGCGTCTGACCTGCTGTGCTGGATGGGCAGGTGCTTGCGGTGGATGCCGTGGCTGCCCTCTACGAAGGCGTTGGGGGGCTTGTGGTAGACGGAGGCCAGCGAGCCGATGTGGCAGATGAGCTCGTCCAGCAGGGTGGGCTCGATGAGGTCCGTCTCCTCCGAGATCAGGGGCTTCTCGGACAGCACCACCTCCTTGGCGGTGACCGGGTCGGTGGACAGCAGGCGCCAGTAGATGTAGCCCCTGTCGCGCAGGTCCGGGTTGTCAGAGTCCTGGGGGCAAAAAAGAACTTTATTCATTATATTTATAGAAAAAATAAATGGACTTTTAATTGTTTTGTTTATCTTTTTATCTTTGCTATCTGAAACTATATTATGCCCTACATTTTGGAGGTGTGGGGGGGGATAAGGGGTAAAGAAAGAATGTCTAGTGTGAGTGAGTGAGTGAGTGAGTGAGTGAGTGAGTGAGTGAGTGAGTGAGTGAGTGAGTGAGTGAGTGAGTGAGTGAGTGAGTGAGTGAGTGAGTGAGTGAGTGAGTGAGTGACTGACTGACTGACTGACTGACTGACTGACTGACTGACTGACTGAATGACTGACTGACTGACTGACTGACTGACTGACTGACTGAGTGAGTGACTGACTGACTGAGTGACTGACTGACTGACTGACTGACTGAGTGACTGACTGACTGACTGACTGACTGAGTGACTGAGTGACTGAGTGACTTGAGTGACTTGAGTGACTTGAGTGACTGAGTGTGTGTGACGTGTGGGGCTCACCTGCGTGGCCAGGCTGAGGACCTGTTGTACCAGCTCCTGGGTCTCAGAGGGTTTCTTGAGGAACAGCTTGACGATGGCGGTCAGCAGAGTGAGCTGGACCTGAGGACGGAGGACGCAACATCCGTCAGCCAAACACACGCTACGTCATCGCCCCAACGCCGTCCAGTGAGACAACATTAACCTAGCGGGCGTGCTTTATTCCCCAGTGTTATATTGAGGTTATACCAAGGTCGCCAACTTAATGAAGATAGAATCAAAATGTAGTCCTATTATATTTACATCTAGGGCATTTAGCAGACATTTTTATCCAAAGCGACTTAACAATTACAAGTTCCTTTGTCAGAAGGAAGAGGAACAACAATACATTGCTGTTGGTTCAGTAAGGATGTTCATAGAGCCAAGTGCAAAGCGCCAACAATCAGTGAATTTCGAAATTCCTCTGTTTCCCAGGAATGGATCAAAAGCAGTGTAACTGGAAACAAGGTTGTTCCGTCTCCGTACATATACACAACCCTGAAGCCTGTGTGTGCCTGCGCACACAGGACGTCAAGTGGGAGATCTCTCGAACATCACCCCTACGTTCAAACAGGCCGAGCCAGTTGTGCCTTACATGATAACAAATACCGTTTTTTAATCTGGAATACAATCTAAATTAAATAGAAGTCTTTAGTAAAACAAAACAACAACCCATGATACAGGGGAGGTTCTGTACAAAACAAATGAAGAAGAGGACTTTTACGATATTAAGAGTGGAGCTTTAGTGTGCTTATGGATAGGGACAGTACTGACATCACACAGAGGGGGCAGTGCTGAGGTCCCATGAGGCTGGAAAGAATAACAGCTGGGAGCGCAGGCGAGGGTGAGACTCTGAGGTGAGACTCAGAGAAGAAGGACCTAACACGGAGGACGCACGGCTCCAATTTGCTACACTTGATGAAAGAACTTTGTTTTGTATACACACGGCGGAGAAACTGAACGACCTGATCAAACCGACGGCACACCCCAACGAGCCGAGGTACCGGTACGGCGTGTCCGAGAGAGCTGCTGGCACGACTGTGGTCCCGCGTGGAGTACCTCACACCAAAGTTCAGGCAGGCACGTGCTTCAAGTTCAATGCAACGCGTAGGGAGGCACACTAGGACCCAGCAGGTGGTGGGGGGGGGTGGGGGGGTGGTACCTGCGTGCTCTCGTCGTGGAAGCCCTCCAGGAAGCTCTCCAGCAGCTCGTCGGCGTTGTCGATGCGCTCGGCGTACTCGCCCACGATCCAGATCATGGCGGCGCGCGCGTCGGGCTCGTCCAGGGAGTCCAGGTTCTCACACAGCGTGGCGATGATGCTCTCATACCTGGGGGGGGCACAGGGTCCGGGATTAGGGCCCCACGTTAAACACCGCGCCCCCCCCCGGCCCAAACCACCAACATCTGACCATATAGGCCGCAGTAAAATAAAAAGGACTGGTTTAAATAATAAATCAATTGCTTGGCCAGTAAAGCATTTTTCATTATTGAAAAAAATAGTGAAAATTTCACTATGGTAGTAATATCTTATCTTAAGTAAAAAAAGTTAATGTTCGTTGTCCTTTTTTGGTGAATACATTGAGATCATTCCCACGCGCTATATACAAAGGACAGGCTTCCCCTTGTATTCACACAGTAGCACGTACTTGTTGGGATACTTGCGGAAGATGTCCCGAATGACCACGATGGCCTCCTGCACCACATAGTTGACCTTGGTCTGGATGAGGTCCAACAGCGTGCTCACGCAGCGCTCCGCAGATTGCTGTGTGGGGAAGACGACGTATGGCGTAAAGAGGAACCCCCGTCTCGGGGTAATTAGGCCGCGTTCAGACTGCAGGCAAATCTGAATCAAATCTGATTCCTTCTCATATCCGATTTTTAGGGCTGACTGTCCACACTGTTTTAGCAAGTTTCCAAATCGCATTTGGCTCTGTTCAGACTGGGCCACATTATTGACCCATCTGATAGGTTGCTGTAGCAACGACGTCGGAGCGGAGGCTCATCCAGCGCGTGTATTGTGTGACCTCATGTAATAGCGACGAGAAAAACAATAACAAACAAGATGGATCAAAGAACGCAAAAGACTTTCATAAATCGACTTATTCCGATACATGCCGTCGAGCTTCGCTTGAATGGACCCATCTCCCCACAGATTAATGGGGCATTTCGCGGGTGGTTTGGCGCATTGGGTCAGGTCTGGCGTCACGTAGAGTGACGTCACGGACAGTCAAAACCTATCTGAGTGTTTGGAGCTGTTCAGACTGAGACGCATGTCCAAATGCGATCTGAAACCACCTCCCGGAGGTGGTTTCCATCCGTTTCGCAAAAATCGGATTTCATGTGACTTGGGACTGTTCGGACTTCAAAAGAGTCATCCGGTTCCAATCTGAACGGGCTAATAATCGGATTTTGGCTGGCAGTCTGAACGCGGCCTTACTCCGGACTTGCACGTCGGAGAACCCCACAGAGCAATACGCATTCACCTCGTGTATGACGTAATTTGTGCTTCCACATTGCAGCCGACGTTTTCCGAGCTTACCTCGACTTTGATGGCGCAGCGTCCGATGGCCCTGACGGCCTTGCGAACAAAGTCCACATCGACCTCGGTGGCGTACTCCTTCAGCTCAGCCAGCACCTGGGGGGGGCGGGCGGGTGCGCAGGAGTCACAAACCAACCGTCAGAAATGCCATGCTTCAATGTTTATTACCAACGAGTCTACTGAACTTCAATAGGCGCAAAACGAAAGTCCGTTCCTTCAGCCCTCTTATCGGTGCATGCTTATCTGTAAACGTGTAAAACATGTCCATCCTTTTTTTGGATTACATTTTAATGACATAATAAATCATGCTATTTTTCCCTTATTTATCCGTGCACATCCAAGGTCCTCCACATCTTCGGTAAGTGAAAGAGATGAGTCACATCCATTTGTCATCAGTTCATTATTGCCAACTCTGTGGGGGTCACCCACACACTTCCAATCGTCCTTCAGTGTCAAACGGCATAGCTAGGCGTTTCCATTCAGCGTTGTCGTAACTTGAGGAGTGTACCTGGGCTATGTTGGCCTGGGAGGCCAGGCGAATCATGATGTCCAGTTTCTCCAGCTTCACATAGATGGGGTCGTTGTATTTCACAAAGAACACCTTGATCTCCTGCTTCAGGATCTCAGGCCTGGTGGGAAACCACAACCACACATTGGACTCGCGCCAGTGGATGCTTCTTTATTTTAACCGATGATGCTTACTGCATATCACTTACTGTGATTGAGTTATGGATACTTGGAAATCTTTCAGACAACCCAAGTGCTTGGAAATATATAATAATATAATAAGAAATACCTAATGGGGTTAAAGAAAATAAAGATGGATGGACCAATCTTAAGAGCTAGCACCATGAGGTCTCACCATCACTGGCTTACCATTACGGTACTACTATGACTGGCTACCAGTCATTGTAGTAAAGGTCATTCCACTTAATGGTAAGTGGAATATTATTAATAAGTATGTTTCATTGTTAATACTTTCCTCCTTTTTCAACTTTTTGACTTTTTCTGTTGATGGATTAATTGTATAATAATCAAACCTCGTCGAGATTTACGGCTCTACAAGGACATATGAAATACGTATGACACACAGGACATACATGTCCGTCGTTGAATCAGCTCTTGAACAACAGTAGTGATCCTGCATTGGCGATTTCGCCCACAGAATCGGTCAAAAATAAACCAATAGAAAATACAATCTGACCTTTTCTGGACGATGAGGTTGATGTTCCTGAGGGCCACGTACTGGACCTCAGGCTCCCCGGACAGCAGGGTCACCAGTGGGGGGGAGAGCTTCTTCAGCAGGGTGTTGTAGTAGTCCGACTCCTTGGGCAGCAGCTCCAGGAACTTCATCAGCACCTTGACGGCGGACAGCACCACCGCCGAGTTGGCGTGGGACAGCCGGGGAGTGACGCGCTCACAGATGCTTTGGGGAGGAGCAGAAAAGAAGGTCGCTTTAGGCCGTGGAGGACGGTCGGTTACCACGGCAACAGCCATAACACACTGAAGGTGGAAGACATATTTTATTGATGATCTTGTCCGCATGTCTTCCAGTAGGTCCTCTCTTCAGATGGACCTAGTCTGATGACAATGATGAACCGATGTCGATTCCCCACAAATACAGACGGCTTTTTGTGCTCAAGTCTTGACTTTCCTATTTCTCTTTGAGGTTTGGAAGACGGGGAAAAACACACGTTGTACTGCTTACTTAAACTTTCCTGTTCATCAGAACTTTTCTATTCATCACCTGCTACAAATTATCTTAGCAATACCGCCCCTAGCAACGCTTCTTTAATCGACTATTTTCTTCAGCTGTTATGTTATTGTTCACGACAGTCTTTAAACATCCTCCATTCTTCATTTGTAACATAATGCCTTAGTTTTCATTGATCTTTGTATTTGTGCGAGTAATGAGGAGCCCGTGTGGAGCCACTCGCATGATTGGTCAACGCGTTTCATTATTCAAATGGAAGTATCAAGACCACTCGGATGATCGGCCTGTGTCCAAGCACATTGGGCACTTGTAACCAAAACTAGCTACCCCCCACCTTCTGTGATCCTATCTGGGAAAGGTCTCTACCTCCGTCTACCGCTAGAGAGAGGACACTACAACGAAGATCTCATATCTGACCAGAAACATAAGAAGGATCTCAGTGTCATGGACCCTGGGTGCCAACAATCATAAACAGTGATATCACACCCGGAGCTCCTCTGCATCTACCTCTGGGCCTCTCGCTCATCCTTAGGGTTGTAGTTGGACAGGCAGTCCAGGATGAAGATCTGGCCCCACTCGGTGCACTCGTTGAGGGCCGTAAGCAGCTTGTTGATGTTCTGGGGGTTCAGGTCCAGCAGGTTGCTGTTGGGGTGGGACTCGCTGATCTCCGACAGAGCCGCCACTGCATTGGCCACGACCTAAGGGGTTTCACATTGCCGACATGGACGATCTGATGCCGTGCTAGCAGCAATGCTACCGGGACGCATTGCAGCTGAGGTAAAGCGATGTCATTGAGAAGGTGTGAAAAGCATCAATAAGTGACTTCTTCAGTGCAATTTTAATGTTTTCGCCGTATAACGGGGTTTGGGTTGTACGGGTCTGTCATTGTTTTGGCCAAACAGAACAGAACATAGTTCATACAAACTCACTACAGGCAACTAGACTATAGCTCTCTTTATAGTGTAGGATGGCAGCATTAATGAGCTTCCGCTAAGATGACAGTGTGGGGGGACAAGTGTCGAGTGTGAGGCCGCACCATGGGGTTGGAGTCGGCGATGAGGTCCCTCAGGGAGTCCAGGAAGCCCTGGTCCTCCACCATCTGGGCGTTGATGTCGTGGAGCTTGGCCACGCACACCGCCGCCGTCTTCCTAACGTAGGGGTCCTCGTCCTTCAGACACTTCCTCAGCGGCTCGCACAGATACTCGGTGATCTTGTCCACTCGGATGCATCCCATGGTGCGCACGGCCAGGGCACGGATCAGAGGGTTAGGGTCCTCGCAGTCCTACCAGGGACATGGGGGGAGGGACGTCAAGAGGGCTGGGGTACAATTTATCAGCTGCAATATCACCTTCTTTTTTTTTTTAATCACATTTTTTTCCATTGACAGTTTCATCTTCCTAGACCTTACCCTACGTTCACACCAAACGCGAAATTTGTCGCCCGTTCGCGTTGTCGCCGAAGTTTTGTCGCGCCACACATCATAATCTGTCGCTGTGCAAGTTTTGTCGAATTTGTCGCGCCACAACTTGACTCCAGGTCCTCCATTTCACAACCATGTCCGACATAAGCATTGCATGTCTTTACCTTTTTAAAGACAAGCATTTAAAGACAAAAGCATTTAAAGACAAGCATTTAAAGACAAGCATTGCATGTCTTTAGCTTGAGCGGGAAGTGAACGCTACGTCACTCAAGGAAGTGAGCGCTGATTGGCTGTAATCACGCGTCATCACGCGAAATTCGCGTCAAAGTTGAAAAATTTGAACTCGAGCGAATATGTCGCGCCACAAATCCACGTGAACGTGCTCGCCAGAAGACGGCGAAAGTGTGGCGCAACAAATCAAAATTTGTCGCCAGTTTTCTCTCGCGAAAATTTCGCCCGTTACGCGTCTCTACGTTCACTTTGTATGGGATCTTGTCGCCCCGTCGCGTTTGGTGTGAACACAGGGTTAGAGTTAGAGAACGAGGCCGTCCATCAGACTCTGACTGACAGGGGGACCTCGTGAGGTGGGCTTGCCTTTACGAAGCTGTTGACGGCCATGATG
The DNA here is from genome assembly GCA_900291075.1 of Melanogrammus aeglefinus. Classification (NCBI taxonomy): domain Eukaryota; kingdom Metazoa; phylum Chordata; class Actinopteri; order Gadiformes; family Gadidae; genus Melanogrammus; species Melanogrammus aeglefinus. Next base: position 18,859 of record OLKM01001040.1, on the reverse strand, counting down.
GCCATGTCGGGCTGGCTCTTGGCGTAGTTCATCAGGTAGAGGTACACCAGCTTCTTCAGCTCCAGGTTGTCCGTCTGCATGCAGTTCACCACGTCTGGAAACAAGGAGCTGACGGGAGATAAAAGATCAGAGACCCATTTGAAGTAAACGAGGTAAGAACAAAAGCACAAATGTTTATCATGCAAGCAAGAATTCACTGTTATGTTCAGTAACATGTTTTATGTTCTTATGAGGAATTGAAATCTCGAAAATGTTAATTCCTATAGATTATCGAAGATTCTATACCCAGAGTTTTTAAATGTCTTTTTTTGTACCTGACATCCTTCCCCACCGTCATGGCAGCAATGACCTTCTTGACTGCCTCCTTTCTCTTCTCCTTTTTCTCATTGTTCAACTCCGCCTTCAGCTCGAAGATTTCACCTATCAAGCAAGCACATATCCAACGTTAAATAAAGGAAAGCCAAACCCTAAAACATCTTATTTTGGATGCAGAGTAATGTTGCGGGTCACATGGTGCTGATATGGATTGATCTGAGTCCAATTCTTGACTTACTGCCTAACTGTTTTGGGTCACCTGGTAACTTGAATCAAACATGATTCACTTGACTACACGAGCCAGAAGTTTGCAAATAAAAGGTTTAATCTTGATAGTGGATAGGACCAACTGAAACAGGGGGTTTGATTTCCCTTTAACAGTATTATAGATTATTGAGGTTGATGTCCAACCATACAGAAATGCAGTCAGCAAAATATCATTATGTGATGAGCTCATCATTAAAAGGGCCATCAGATATTAACATGCAATACAAATGATACAGGTCTATATAAAATAATTCCAGTGAGATAGAAATCAAGTTTATCATTTACCTTTTTTGTTGGTGGTAAAATATTTGGAGTCTGTCATGACTATGGTCTTTCAAGTCTGTGAATGACAAAAACAGAGGAAGGTGGAAGAGAAGAGAATATTTAGACAAAAAAGGCAACACAGTATTGGACTGATATAGAACAAATATAGTGAAAGTTACTGTCCTGTTCAAGTTGACATTTAAAAGGAAGATCTCCCAATGTTCGTTTTTGATACTTATAACTAAATACATCATCATGGATCATGCTCATCTCCTGTTTAGCATCGAGCAGAGACCAGGATAATATCTTTGGACGGATTGTCGCGTTTATTGCTAACAAAAGGCAAGGACATTCTACACCAGAATAGATGTGGAATGGGACAGGTATCAATAACCACAGCGGCACTCAATAAAAAGTCACTGATTTCAAAGTAACCTCATTAGTGAGATTGGAGAGATCTGAACCTTTAAAAAATTAAAGCTTGATTTCACCAATCTTTCAAAAATGTCTAGGTACAGAACTTTTGTTTGATCCATTGCATATCACCCTATTCAAACATTTCCAGTCAGAAAAGACACATTTGGTAATAAGGCGATCTTAAATGCGGGAGAAGAAGAATCTTGAAATGCAGAAGCTATGGCTCCATTGTTGGTGTAGCGTGCAACAGACTAGAAAACCTTTTTCTTTTGTCACAGATTTTCATTTTATAAGGATGCAATCACACAAGAATACCCCCCCCCTTTCCCTCCTAAAAATATACTCAAAAAGTCAAAAGTGAAACAGGAAAGCAAATATATAATAATAATAATAATAATAATAATAATAATAATAATAATAATAATAATAATAATAATAATAATAATAATAATAAAATTGAATGAAAATCTCTTGTCTATGTCAATAAAATGTTAAATTGTAAATTTTTGGTTAGGGTTAGGGTTAGGGTTGTATAGATGCTTTAGGCTGTTTTTTGTTTTAATTTTTTTCAAACATGGACAGGAAGAGCAGTAGCTCTGTGAGGTCGAGGGCTTCACTGGCGGGGGATCGAAGGGAAACGTCATCAGGCAGACAGAGCGGGAGGTAAAAGGGCTACCCCATCTCCACCAGTAAGGAGCATTCAAGGGTTGCCCTGCTTTTCAACCTGATATTTGGTAACGGGAGAGCAAAGACTTCATCCTCCCGCTGAAGTCTTGCAGGATAGCTGGCTGCGGAAGCGGCCGCCATCCAACTGCGAGTGGCACTCTACCACCATTCACAGCTGAGAGGCCGCAGTCTTCCACCGCCTCATCAGTGTGGAACTTAAATTCCTACTAAATTGTTTGTTAAGGTTTGCCAGAGGATGGGGGTGAGGGAAATCCACGACGACATGGACAATCCTCAGAATGACAAGACTGGTTGAGGTTTTTAAGATCCATTGACACCTAACCACAACAGCGGGTGGACCACCAGGTCATCTACCTGCTGGTCCTCTGAGTGCATTGGTTGGCAGGGCAGCAGAGCACTGGGTGCATACCAGCTGCACTCAAGCTCGTGTGAGGCTTCTGGTTTTGTGTACCGGGTCAGGGGACGGGTAATGGCATTGCTGTTCATTGCTGTACACTTTTGCAGAAGCAATTTCAGCGTCTTTCAAACACGTTGTGTATCATGTCCTATTAAGGCCCCTCTCCCGAGTAGTTGTTAACATGGAGGGTAGAAGGGAAGGCGCGACTCCTGTACTTCAGCTCCTTCCACTGCACTGTCTGACGTCACGCTGTTACGGAAGTAAAGCACGCACTCGAGGGGCGTTTTCGGTGGGCGCGAATGCTCCACCTGGCTCGGACATTGTTATTGTTAGCTACATTAGCCTCTTTAGCAAACCAGATCGAAAACAAACTAAAACTTTACATTATATTGCACAGCAAAATGCAATGTAATCAATCGGTAAGAGCATTTCAAATATACATTAAAACGACCAACGTGAACCAAATATTAAGAATACATCTAGTTATGGGTGCAGCCATAAGCGTCGATTACGCCGGGGACACGTCCCCACCAGATTTCGTCAAGATTAATTTTGTACCCACCACTTGTGAAAGAAATAAAAATAATAAAATTGAGTTGAATAATTATGGTTTATTACACGGGTCTTCTCAATGCCGTGGAACGCTCCTTCACTTGCATGGGCTCTTCACAACCTCGAGCGGTGAATTATATTTGATAAATAACCGTTGCTAAGTATAATTGACCGCTGTCAAGGAAAACAAAGGACTTTTTGCCTCTAATGATGTCCTTGGTATCACTCCTCAAGGAGTCCGGTAACTTTTCAACCCCAGCGTCTTCGGTTGCTAAGCGACGTCAATGTCTTTGGCGGACTATTTCTATGCTGATCAACACTACAAATGCTGGTAACAAATCAATTTTAAAAAGACACACCATGTGAAGTTATTTTTTCGTTTTGGCAAGTAGCCGTGTAATAAGCGGGATAATGTATAGAACGTCGCTGGTCATTATAGAAAATAAGCCCCTTCGGGGCGAAGCATTTCCTGTTCGCCCTGTCGGGGCTTATTTTTCCTGATAATGACCGGCGTTCTATACATTATCCCTTACTTATTACACGGCTCTTCTCAAAGCTGTAGACTGCTCCATTCCCTTGCATGGGCCTTCCTCATGTTAAGCTGTCAATTATTTTTTGTTTATTACACGGCTCTTCTCAATGCAGTGGAATGCTCATGTCTAGCATATTGACCGCTGTCAAGGAAAGTGTTTTTTTTCCCTCCGATTCACCCCATCTGTATCACTCCGCAGTCTGGTAACTTATCAACCCCAGCGTATTCGGTTGCTAAGCGACTTTGGCGAACTATTTCTCTGCTGATCAACGCTACGAATGATAACAAATACATTGGAAAAAGACACTGTGTGAAGTTATTTTTTCGATTTGGCAATATCAATTAATAATAATTCCAATACTCTTTGGCTGGGATGAGGCATCAGACAATCAAATAATTTTAGCCTGAATACAAAAAGGTAAAAAGCACCAGAGCAGGTTGCTAGTACCATGGACAGTGTTCTGGACCCTATTCGTCGCTGTTTTTATGCTGAGGTTTTTAGTTTATCGAGCAGTCTTTATTTGTTAGTATTTCCGGTTGGACCATGGAAGTGGCCATTCCGGAACTGATTCCGCTGACTACTACTTTCATTAACACTAGAGAAATCGCATCTTCCGCCTTCTTAGGCCCAATCCCATTTCTTTGCTCACTGTCTCAACCCTACATCTCAACCCTAACCCTACCCCTTACCCTCATTGCTCATGCTCATTGCTACCCCTAACCGATCCCCTACCAAATGGGACAACCCTACCCTGTGACGTCATCAAACCTGGGAAGATCTGGATATCATACGACATGAGCCCGGCAGCTCCCCAACCGCGGGCCGCCCGGTCCACTGCCGGGCTGCAGAGCCCTATTACGGGCTCTGCAGCCCGGCCGTGGACCGGGGTCGGGCGGCCCAGGGTCGGGGAGCTGCCGGGCTCATGTCGTATGATATCCAGATCTTCCGAGAGTCCGTTCTACACCCCTAACACATTACCCCACATGCAATCAAATGGGCGAAATGGGACATTAAAATAGGGCGAGTGTTGACATGGAACTATCCATGTTGCAGAGATCGCGAGCTAAATCGCCTAACTGAGCGATTTGTGTGCATGCAAATTCAACCCGCGGTGGTTATGTATCTGGTTATAACGAATGTCTATAATGCATTGAAACTACATTTCGATAAATATAACATTACTTATATAATATATATAATATATAATATATATAATATTACTAATATAATATATTATATTAGTTATATTATTATTATTATATTATATAATATAATATATTATATTAGTATATTTTTCACCTGGAGTCACTAGAACATGGAAGATCTGGATATCATACGACATGAGCCCGGCAGCTCCCCGACCGCGGGCCGCCCGGTCCACGGCCGCAGCCCGGCCGTGGACCGGGGTCGGGCGGCCCAGGGTCGGGGAGCTGCCGGGCTCATGTCGTATGATATCCAGATCTTCCGAGAGTCCGTTCTACAGCCCTAACACATTACCCCACATGCAATCAAATGGGCGAAATGGGACATTAAAATAGGGCGAGTGTTGACATGGAACTATCCATGTTGCAGAGATCGCGAGCTAATTCGCTAACTAGCGATTAGTGCATGACAATTCAACCCGCGGTGGTTATGTATCTGGTTATAACGAATGTCTATAATGCATTGAAACTACATTTCGATAAATATAACATTACTTATATAATATTACTAATATAATATAATATATTAGTATATTTTTCACCTGGAGTCACTAGAACATGGAAGATCTGGATATCATACGACATGAGCCCGGCAGCTCCCCGACCGCGGGCCGCCCGGTCCACGGCCGGGCTGCAGAGCCCTATCACGGGCTCTGCAGCCCGGCCGAGGACCGGGGTCGGGCGGCCCAGGGTCGGGCGGCCCAGGGTCGGGGAGCTGCCCCGGGCTCATGTCGTATGATATCCAGATCTTCCGAGAGTCCGCGGCCGGGCTGCAGAGTATAATTAATAAAATAATTAATAGTTTATTACAGAGAAAACACTTAAATTTGTGTTTTTCAAATCCTGTCGCATCTTTTCGCCCTCCATCTTGTCTAGGATATTTCTTGATTTTCCGTTTTCTCGCAAGGTATTGTGGGAGCAAGTCACAACTGAAGCGCTTTGAGGGTGCCCATCGAAAATCTCAATTTTGAGGGGATGTTAGCCCTCCCCCTTACCCCTTAAGCTACCTTTAAACTGGTATTGGGACATGGTTCCACGGCGCGTGAACGCGCAACAGTGAGGGCTAGGGCTGAGATTTTCCTTTGAGCAAAGAAATGGGATTGGACCTTAGTCTTGCTAGCTGTATGATCGCAATGTTTGTAAGTACTGCAGCTTGTTAGGTCCTTAGCAGCATTATTTTGGTTATTGGATCATCGATTTGTACCATTTTATATGGCACCAGCTATGATTTCCAGATCTTATTGCCTGTGGAGAGATACAGTAAAGCTCCAACTATCGTGCACTTAGTTATTGCAATATGTTATATTGTGTTTTTGCATTTTGAGTGCATCCCATTTTGTAACTAATATATATTTATGTTTGTGTTTCAGTTTCACTCTTTGAATTTGAGTAAAGCTTTCTAATCGGCACCACGCTTCTTGGAGTTATTCATCATCAATTAGTTTAGTTGAACTGGATAGTGGGATTGCTTCTCAGATCCACTCAGACCAGAACAGACAGTATCAGAACGATAACCTGTTGAACTAAATGGATGTGGTGGTAGGCTACACCACAGGATGCATCTGCAGAGTCAGACCACTGCCAGATAAATAAAGGTAAGACGCGATATTTATTGCTTAAGATTTACCGGTGCTGTGGCGAGGTCTTTTGTGTTTTTTGCACTCAAGTGGTCGGCTGTTTTAACTTGCAATTGATAGTCGTTTGAGTCAGTCTCTTGTTGACACACCCAAACATGCAAGAGTATTTTGTATTTGCAATGGAGCACAATCAACTACAGAAGCCAGAAAACTGGGAGTCTGCAAAAGGACTGTACATGAAGAAATTGCTCAGCTATAAAACAATCAAAATGTTAGTAGCCAAGTGCTTACCCATTGAGGCTTTTCTTTTCTCCCTGCTATTGTTTTTCTGAGTGATTAAGATGTTTTTTTATATGCCCTGAAATCTGATTTGTAGCGGTGGAACACTGCCGTCTATGTCTGAATGTCACCCAGTTTTTTGGTGAAATAAATTAATCAAATAATAGCAAAATAATGCATATTTATTACATTTTTGTAAAGTGACTATTGGTCATTCTTGCTTTGCTTGAATTCTGAAATTATTGTGGGGGGAGTAGGCCTACATGAGTTTTGGTCAGAATGCCTGGTGTAGGCTAGTTTTGATGGAATGCGTGTTGTGATTTGAGTACAGCCAGCTCATGATGTGATACAGCGTTCAGCTGTGCAACAAATATATATATATATTTTCAATCTTGACGACTTTTGTAGTGCTGCGTGTAGCCACACGTTTGGCCCTTCTGAACTTAAACACGCAGTTAATTTCCTTTCCTAGCTCCTCTTGTTTATGTTGGTAGCTTAGCCATGTCATGTCACATTGTCAACATTGGATACATGGAGCAGAACATAGTGGGTCATATGTCCGCTGCTTTTCTAAACGTTTTCTTCATAAAACGTGCCAGACAGATCTTGTATACATTTTATTCCTTAGTAATTAGCTACATGGATATGCCGTCTTTCAGAACCCTTCATTACCACCACTAAAGAGAGAAAAAAAGAGTGCATCCTCATTGTACCCAGCACTTTTGAAAATGCATTTCCGAATGCGTCTCTGTCCCCAGCACATTCCAAACCAAACTGACGCCCATGGGTGCAGCCATCTTCATTTTGAGTTGTAGGGTTCTCGCTGAACTCGGTGGACTCTCAGAATCCTAAAGTGGATACGTTCAAAAGGGGGCCTGCCTCTGTGAAATTTAGCAAGAAGGCTTGGAGATTTCCCACTTTGACACTTGTGCGGGCGGGGTATGCTGCATCTCGGCCACATCATTAGCATGCGTAAAACATGTACGTCATGTAACAGGGAAAAGTCGAGAAAGCATGCTATTGCCCCTTTAATTAGGTCCCATCGCCATTACCGTAATACCGGTGACAGCTGCGCACGCCGTAACAGCGGGAGCGCGCCGCTACCTGTACTGCGTTTTGGCCGCCACTCTGCTCGTACACTTCTTTCCATCAATCCCTTCCTTTTAACAGACAGTCCCATCCATGTGCACACGGTGCAAGATAAACACAAGGTTGACAGAACGACAGCCGAGAGTTCACACAATGCGTTTCTTTAACCCCACAGACGGCTCGATATCATAGTCTTTTACTTGGTTTACATTAGCAGACATTAGCATGCAGTGTTTATTGCATGCTAAGGAAATGCTAACACGACTGATGCATAATACCACACATCAGGAGGAAACGCACTTCATGCTGCCCTCATGTTGGTTTAGTGTCAGAATGAAAACAATCTATTATAATGAAAACACCAATCGGGTTAGAGGACCATCTATCGATCATCGGCAGCCAGAACTGTGATCCCAGAAGGCTTTATATCAAGCTATCGTTAGATATATGGACAGTAGCTTAATCCAAACAAAACAACGCGGGTTTATAAAACATGAACGATACCTGCTTACGTGCAATGCAAAGGCTTAATTCCCGAAGTAGATGATCCTGAAACACCTAGGCCGTGAAATGTAGGAAGTAAAATGTTGACTGAAATGAGCGTTGGAGGAAGATGGAGAACGGAATTCAAGGTCTTAACGGAGGACGCGTTCGAATACACTCGGAGAGAAAAAGTAGGAATAAATATAATTCCAGAATTGTGTAAGCGACGTCTTAGATACTATTGTCTATATATAATAGTATAGCATATGCACGGAAATAACCAAGAATATATTTTTTTCATCAATTTAGAAATTCTATCATTTAATTCAAACAGCTGCCAATAATGCACATATGAATAAGCTAAGCAAGCCAGCCTAATTGCGCATTGTTGACATTTGATAGGGTTATTCCCCCCACCTCCCTCCTACAAAACGCGGAAGTAAAGCAACATAAGGACAATTCGATTGTCAAAAGCAAAAGGTGTTTCGCCTCCCAGTTTTTTCGTTTGACTTCAACGCGGCATTGTGCAACGTCTCCGCCCTTTTAAATTGTGAGACTCAAACAGACACTATTCTGGTGACATGAGCAGAAGCATAACTTTATTCACTTTCACCCCAAACTGGCCTATTTAGATTTAGTGTGCCCGTTGGTAATAAAATTGACAAGCTGAATATACAAATATCTATTAAGGAATGTTTAGTTGAGAAAGCGTTGGTTGAAGGAAAAAGATTAGTGTTGTTCTATTAATGTACATTATTTTAGTGTATGCTTCATTCAGACCACACTTTTCAAGCTACCATCAGAACCTCATTGGATCACACATTTGTAGTGCTAACCCCAATTATGAATGGATTATTTTCCATGTAGATGGGAATAGGTCATGAGTTTGAAGTTAAGTCAGACACTACAAACATGGCCTCTTTGCCTCTTTTAATAAGGATGTTGAAAGATTAATTGACATGCCAAAAGAAGTCAACAGAGGACACCAGTGTAATCTGATAAGTAAGGAAGCATTGAAGCTTCTTTCCTTAGCATTAAGAGAATTCAGCTTTTATCATGGCTTCCGCTCAGATATTTCCGGATCATTTCTCTCAGTTACAATCCTTCCTAAGCAAAAAAAAGACTAAAAGACAACAAGAGCCAAAGACTATTCGCCTGGAAACTGAGGTTACAATGGAATGTAAACATAACTGTGACGCTGTTATGTGTAACAGGGTGCACTGTGATAGGTCGACTGCCATCTAGTTGTTAATATCCACAACATACAAACGGGTATTTCACATTTGATATTCAAGACAATTAAAGGTTTATGGTGTCCGGTAAATCTCAACAAGAGCTGTGGTCAAAAAGTTTAACTATTCCATGAACATGATGGAAAAGATGTGAAAGAGAACTCATAAGGGCATGGGTCCAACACTGTCAGTGCTAAGGGAACCCAACTGCACTTAAAACTAGGCTACGTCTTTATGGAACAGGGGTCGTTATAGACATTGGTCTGCCATGCAAAAACCATGTTCTGAAAATGGGAATCTTTGATATTCTGCCTTCGTGCAATCTTGGTGTTTTATGCAGGCTATATAAACGTGATGTAAATATACTTCATTACCAAGTTTGAAAGTGATAGGATCACAGAGGGGAAAACAAAATGTATGATATATTGAGTGATTGCTCACTCACCCTACCTGTCCACTAATATCTCAAATGAACCCTCATATGTTAGATTGTATGAAAGTAATTGAAAAGCCTACACAACTACTGTACACATTATCATTCATTTAAAAACATGTTGAAATAAAGACATCTGTCTGTGAAGGTCTGATATCCCTTTTCTTGAAAGAAAGACTTGTTTTAAAGGTTGATATGCTGGTAATTCTCTCATCAGAAGCCTATGAAGATAATAGCTATGACTTAATTTTGCGTTGGAGTTGTATGGCTGATGCCTTGTGTCAAAGAATAGCCGAATATTGCTTCCCTTTAAATGTTCCTGCCACAAGGTGTTGTGGTGGGATGGCATTATCGCCTTTCTTTTCCTAAAGGAAGTGCACTATCTGCGCATCGCCCCCACCCCCACCTTATGAAGTCAAAGAAAATCGAATTGAAATGCATAGGTTTGAATGTCGTTTTGTTTAGCGCATAAAAGTTTGAGAAACGCTCCCAGTCAAAATGAATGGGATTACCTTTCCGTAACAATGAGCATGAAATCTCATGATACTGAGATGAGCATATCAAACAGAATAGGCAATAAAAGGCGTGTGTCATCAGTTAAAGAAACACCCCATATGGAAGGCCATTAGAGCAAATAATGAAATGTCACATTAACACGACCGAATGGTGCATGTTAATTTGCCGACGTATTAATGCCAATAAAATTGACAAATGACCATGCCTTTTCTGGTTGTGGCCAATAAGGGACCTTGAATCAAGGCAGACATACATATTCATGATGAGGTTCTGTAATAATGTCGAACAACGCAAGGGAGCACATTGTGGATAAATCACTGATTTGAGCTTCTAGGCACGTGCTTTGCCCTAGTTTCAAGCTCCTAGGTATACCGTACAGGAAATGATGTGAATGAAGCATTGGGATTTAAAAGAAGCCAATTTAAACTATTCAGCGGTAGACAGTGAAGTTTAAAGAAACTTGTTAATGGCGCTGGAGAACTTTCTTTCTTATGTAAACGCACATTTAGGGAATGTTTATACTCGCAACATCAGACAATAATACAATCCAAGCATCGTTTGCAAACACCCCTATAAGGTTAGAATGGAACAACCTGTTGGGCTGTGACAGACCATTTGCATGTGTTAGTAACCGTCTCGTGTTTTGGCAGAAACGAAAGCCAATTAAAGGGCAGTCTTAAAAGATAGAGCATCAATAGGGGCATCACAGCCTGCGGTGAGTGAGGTCTTATAGGAAATTCACCACACACCATGATGTTATACTGAGATGGAGATAAACCAAAATTAAGCCACTGCTGACACAGAGCTTTACACATCCACATACAAAGGAGCGTTACTGCGTCCAGGAAGAATAACCCTCTCTCGGTAGCATCATGAACATCAGCATGTGTCCAGAACCACACATCCACACCAACCATTGTGTTTTTCTAAAAGAGTCCGAGAAGCATAATCCTCTCTTGTATGCCGCAGAAAACCACTGTCCATACTGTTAGCTGGACCTAGAGGTGGCGCTGGACCTAGAGGTGGAGCTGGACCTATAGATGGAGCTGGACCAAGAGGGGGAGCTTGACTAGGTCAAGCTGGACTAGGTCAAGCTCCACCCATTGGCTCTGCAGTGAGCAACCACTAAAACGCTAATTATTTTATTATAACTGGATCTATTTCATCTAGGCATAGCCGTCTAGGCTTTACCTGATGGGATTGTCCCATGCACGCACTCATGTGCACGGAAAATTAAAAAAATGTAAAAATCTATGTGGGCCCCGCCCACATTTGGGGGCGGGGCTGTGTGTCCACCTAGATGTGTGCTGGATAGATCAGTCTACCAGCCTACCCAGTGGACTGTAGCAAACGTTGCTCATCTATCCATCATACATCTAGGTGGACACGCCAAGACATGTCAGAAGCTGCACATTTTCAAATGTTTATAATGCTTATGCTTATATTAGCCATTATATGCTTATAATGGCTAATCACACTCACACCTGGTGGTTTAATATGTCCCCTTTAAGTTCTACATTTAAATGGTTTTACATTGTTGCCAGTCAGCTATGCATTTTTTTTAGCTCTTTAGCAAGCTAATGTTGTTGATTTCTGATATCAATGCTCCATTCCTAACAGCAGACATTAGTAGTTATGCTTGCTTAGATAAAAGTAGCTGACAAGCTACTTGCCAGCTAGTGCAACATTACTGACAATAAGTAACGTTATTATGCTACTTTGTCACATTGCCAGCTAGCTCGCTTAATGTTACCATCGTCACTTAACAGGAGCGTCGCTAGCAATTGAAAACATTCGGGGCTGTAGCCCAGAAGTTAGAGAGCTTTTAAAACGGGTGTTTGGGAGGGTTTCTCCTCCCGAGAATATTTGAAAATCGGCTGATGAGAACATTCAATTGTAACATAGTTTGAGAAGTAAAAGAAAGACCAATCGTCATGTCGGACTGACCTCACGATCATTGTCAATGTCAACCATAAAACTTTGTTTTCCCCAAAAACCCTGTCGTCTGTCGTTATGGTGGGTTGTCCAAAGGCTGCTGATTTTATGCGTGTTGGACACCGCAACAGTGGGTCACTCTGTTATAACCTGCATGAGAGTTCAATGTTGTCATTAGCTGTTACGTCTTTCCTGACCAATTGCAGTTCAAGGCCGACCTGCGGCTGTTACCACTTCGGGAGGGGGCACTCAGTTGTCCCCTATAGACAAAAATCGAATTGGTTGCCGCGTTGGACGCGTTAAACGGCGGCGCCACAGGGAATTCTCCCAACTCTCCCGATTACCGCTCGCGTGCGTGTGTGCGGGCGTGCTTGCGCGCGCGCGTGTGTGTTATTCGATTGCCTGGATAACACGTGTAGGCCTACGGTAATATTCATACTGGTTTAAATAATACATTTGATAGTATTTTCCCAATCGGTTGCTGAAACAAGAGTTTTGTTTGAAATTAGGTGATAGAAAGTTTAACGGTAACACTGTCATGCATCTACCCGATTGTCAATGTGGACCGGGGTTGAATTCACTGCGGGTCTCTCTTCTTATAATCCATCTTGCCAAAGATATTTTTATTACTGTCCTTCTAACACTCTGAATCTCACTAAAAGGCTAAGCAGCACGAAAAACAGCATTATGGACAACATGCGCTATGCATAGGGAAGAAAGAATACCAACGCTGAAATTTGCAACATTCTGCAACAAATGATTCTAAATCTGCCCATATATGGACATGTCAGAGTTTTGCGGTTTCCACTCGCTACAATGTTTCATCTGTGGCCGCTGGTAATACGACCACAAAGAAGTAAACTATACGGGGCTATCTTCATCATTATGGTTTTGTTTTTTTGACGGCACAGCGATCCGGGGCTATTCCCAAAAGATCCGGGGCTATAGCCTCGAATGCCCAGGTCTAACGACGCGCCTGTCACTTAACATCTAGCCTCACTAAAGGCTAACAAGGCATAAATATAGAGGGGTCTGCCATCGGCAATGTCGAACTGAAGCAGAGCTACCAGGACCCACACCGCCTTGCAGGAACTCAAAGCTTGTGGACTATATCACTGTCTCCATCTCATTGGCCAGAAAGGGTAAGGTTCTTTTGCTGGGTATACATACTACTGCACTAACTACACCTTTATCCTAATGCTCATATCCATATAATATATCATAATATGTGTTACATTGACTCTTGAAATATATATATTATATTATATTATATTATATTATATTATATTATATTATTTTATATTATATTATAATATATTATATATATACAAACACTGAGTACTATTACTTATGATAACATATAATAGTCTGGTGGGCATTCAATTATTTTTTGTCTGTCATCTCTGAATCCATTGAGAAAGCCTTAGAGAAATAGGCCTACTAACATTTGAGAAACGTCAAATGTGCCTGATAGTAGAAATATGTAATACACAATAGAGCCTTAATCTCCTCATTAATTCAAATTGGCTTGATAAAATACATAGGTTCAAAGTTAAATTGACCCTGCCACAGACATTTTTTGACAGGCTTTAGATACGAGAATAGTTGTTCATACTGCAGAAATGACAACATTTTTGCAATGGCAAATAACACAATGGAAGATTCATGTTGATTGTTTTTTGTTCTTGTACACAGGAAAAGGGAAGCAAGACAGTAATAGAGGAGCTGCTGGCCATATCTGGAGAGGGAAGAGAAGAGGTTCTTGCAGCACAGCAAGGTGTGATGAACGACGCCTTGTTGTAACAAAATGAAAGCAGACACAAGTTTTGGTCTCATGGGCCGCCATTGGTGGCAGTGATGGAGGCTCCCCTTTTGCAAACTGACCGCACATGAACTGCATGGCACAGTTTTACGTATTTGGTAATTTTGCTGTATTTACTAAATCACTGTGGGGTTTTTTGTATTCTTATTCAAAATAAACCCATTTTCTTATTAGACATGTCTGCTTTATTGCGCTTAATAAAACATGGCAACTAAATGCAAATATTAAAATCGTTCTAATGTGTCACAAACGAAACAGGTAGAGTTAAAAAACGGTGGCAGTTGTGACGTAAGAAATAAAATAAATATAATCCCATTATAAAATGCATATTTAATGTCAGCCAATTACTATATGCTGTGTGTGTGTGTGTGTGTGTGTGTGTGTGTGTGTGTGTTGTGTGTGTGTGTGTGTGTGTGTGTGTGTGTGTGTGTGTGTGTGTGTGTGTGTGTGTGTGTGTGTGTGTGTGTGTTGTGTGTGTGTGTGTGTGTGTGCGCGTGTGCGTGTGCGTGTGTGCTTGTAAATATAGAATAATATTGGAGAGAATGTCTCTGCAGAACCCTCCTCCCTAGACTTCAAGCGAGGCTGATTTGAACTCAGGCGGGTTGCCAGGTTGTGAGGGACACCAAACTAACACGATGGCAAGACGAACAGCAGACGCAATCATCTTTGAGTCAAGCGCACAATTAATTATTCTATTTTGAAAATAACAAGCGACATGGAGTCCTACCACTGTAAAATGATATTATAATATTTATTTATTGACTGCAAATTATGAACAAGGTCATGCGGCAATGAGTCTTTTAATCCTTCTGGGCTCTAGTCTTCCTTATTTCAAAAGGCAACCCACAGAAATCACCTGGTATAAAATAATATAGCGCGCTGGAAAATATGTCAATAATAAAAGTTGGAACAAAGTACCTGGATAATAATTAGAGACACTTTATACATTAGGGAAATTTAAGGCCTCAGGGTTATTTTTTAAATAGGTTAAGTAAGCTACTCACCTCACATGAACCCGTCAGTCTATTCCAAGCGTCTTCCAGGCATTGGTGAAGAGAAGGTTAATTTGCCGTAGGTGTGACGAGCATGTGTATTTCTATGTGGCCAAATTTGTTTGTTTAAAATGCATTCATTAAATGCAAGAATAGGGCAGGGCCATGACGTGTCTTAAAAACAGTAAGTAGGCCTACAGGCATGTCCAAAGTCCGGCTTCCTTACGAAAATGTATGATTTAATATGGCCTGCCAGCTGCCATTTTTCATTCATACAAGTTTAAGTTGCAATTTCTCTTTCACCTCATGGTGGTAGCCCCATCCTGGCTCTAGCGCAGAGGTACCCAAATTTTCCCAGTGGCGGCACAAAATGGAATCCTGTGAGAGCGTCATGGGCCGAAATGTTATTTTGTAATACATTAATTTAAATATGGGTAGGCCTATATATCGCACCGTCGTGTTAAAATAAAACTATCAAAAAAGTAATTTTGAGAAATGAATGACACTGTATTGTGCTTCACATTTATGTTCAAAGATTTACAGAATATCAATCTGGCTTCTTAAATTAGAAAAATTATTGAAGCACTATGAAATATTTTGAAGACAGACATGAAAACATTACTAGGCCGTTGGGCCTATATCTTCAAGTACAACGACATTTAGTGCAATAACAAAGTAACATGCCCCCATGGACCATTTTTATACAGTAATATTAGTAGAATTGGACAACGGACCTGAGAAAGGCTTGTAGAAATCACAGTACTGTACTTACTAGTGCAAAGAAAATAACAGTAATAAACAATCTGGCCTATCATTGTACAGATCAGAATACCAAAAGTGATTACATTGAAGACACTACACAATTCAAGTAGGCTAACACTGACAGACATGAAGACCTGTACTCAGGTTCCTTGATAGGCTCTCATATCTGGCTCCAGCTGACTAAGTACGACATTTCATAGTGGAAATAGAATAAAGTAACAAAATGAAAAAATAGAATAATATATTATACAGTACTAGGTACGTAGACTAGCCACATCGGCTTAACCCCAAGAAGCCTTGTCCGCGACACAGGTACTGTACTGTAATAGTTAGCAATAAGTTCGACGAACATTGGACAACAACATGGCCTCTAAAATAGAAACAGAAATGCTTGAACGATACCAACAAGACGTAGATACATTCCAGGGACGATGCACATTATAAGCAGGTTCCTATCACTGGAAGTCATGATTGCCTTTTCCCTTATTTGCAAATGTATTGTTGCTGGTGCTTAATTAATTGAATATGAAGAGACACCAGACAACCCATGTGAAGAGACACCAGACAAACCCATGTGAAGAGACACCAGACAAACCCATGTGAAGAGGGACACCAGACAGCCCCATGTGAAGAGACGACCACACAACAACCCATGTGAAGAGACACCAGACAACCAATATGAAAGGAGACAACAGGAACAACCCATTGTGAAGAGACACCAGACAGCCCATGTGAAGAGACACCAGACAACCCATGTGAAGAGAAGACACCAGACGACCAATGTGAAGAGACACACAGACAACCTATGTGAGAGACACCAGAAAACCATGTGAAGAGACACCAAGACCAGCCAAGTGAAGAAATTGCAGACAGCCCATGTGGAAGAGACCACCAGACCAGCCCATGTGAAGAGACACCAGACAAACCCATTCTAATGCATACAAGTCACAGCGAGCGACCGCAGAAAGAGTAAACAGTCAGCAAAATTACAGAGGTAAAATAAACACTGAATGATTATGTAGACCTATTTCACCGTCTGTAATACAATTCATTTACTTGTTATTTAGCAATTTTTTGGTTATTTTTTTGCATGTGCATTTGTATGGTCAAATTTGTATTACTTTCCTAGTGTTCTGAATTTGATGAAATTGAAGTGGTGAACTGTAGGCTACATTGAAATATGGTATCAGATAGCTTCACAGGATTCATTACCTGCATACTTCTGTCATTCTAGGGATGGAAAGGAAACCACTGAATTGGTTTTGTCGAGACCTAATCTCAACTTGTGACTTGGATGCACTGCAATTTGAAGACCATAACAATATTGTTTATTTGTTGTAATACAGTTTTTTGGACTTTGGTATGTTAAAAAAAGCTAGACATGTGAATTCATGCATGTCTTTCTCAAATTAACCTGCGCAGATAGATATTTCCCACTGGTGGTTTGATCTGCATATTTGTAGAAGAGAACCTTTATTTTTTCTTTGATTTTGTTACCGTCAAAATGAATCCAAAAGACTGTGGCATGTGGTTTATATACAAACACCCACACACCACACACACACACACACACACACACACACACACACACACACACACACACACGACACACACACACACACACACACACACACACACACACACCACAACACACACACACACACACACACACACACACACACACACACATCTTCTTTAATCAAAATTATTTAAAGGGAATTATAATCATGTTTTTGCAATTTAAAGCCTATTGAGCAGTGTTATGGCAATCTATCTTTAGAACGTTATAACGGTGAAATGGATTAACTGTGTCACATTCAAAGAAACCTCCTACATAATCCTTGATAACATACTGTATACATTTGAAGAAGTCCTTATCACGCCGTCCACCTCTGCCACCTAGCGGGCCACTCTCGTCATCATCCCATTCACCCACCCCCACTCTTGCCAATGACAATCATCGCTAGAGTCGTTGTTTCAGTCAGTACTCTGGCCTCTCCTTGTGTTAAGGATTATTTGGGTCATTTGTTCCGTTGCTCGTGCTAATAATCTCCTCCCTGTTGTACAGTCTATCTACCCTCTCTGTAACCCAACCTCACCTGTCTGACTACCCTCCTGTAACCGAACCCTGACCTGTCCTGACTACCGTCCTGTAACCGAACCCTCACCTGTCTGACTACCGCCTGTAACCCACCCTGACCTGTCGGCTACCCGCCTGTAACCGAACCTGACCTGTCTGACTACCGTCCTGTAACTGAACCCTCACCTTGTCCTGACTACCGTCCTGTAACCAACCCCTGACCTGTCTGACTAACCGTCCTGTAACCGAACCCTCACCTGTACTGATCTTACCGTCCTGTAACCGAACCCTCACCTGTCTGACTACCGGCCTGTAACCGAACCACTCACCTGTCTGACTACCGTCCTGTAACCGAACCCTGACCTGTCTGACTACCCGCCTGTAACCGAACCCTGACCTGTCTGACTACCTTCCTGTAACCGAACCCTCACTGTCTGACTACCCTGCTGTAACCGAACCCTCACCTGCTGACTACCCGCCTGTTGCCAACCCCCCCCCCCAGCCATCAAGCGCCTCACCCCGTTCCCCGCCATTTCTTACTTTTGCCATCCCTTATAATTTACTCTCTGTGTCGTCTCGGTCTGTGTTGAGCCTTTGGGTCCACGCGCTCTACTTCCCCCTGAACACCTTTAATAGTCATCCATCACATTGCGGTGTTCAAATTTAAATGGAAAAAGAAAAATAATGTTCATGGATTTTAAAGCTTTAAGCTTTGGGTACATCTGGCACGGTCCCCAGCATGTGCTAAGTTTACTCACATATGCATTACATTTTGAAGTCAGTGAGGCAATTCTTGTCCCCGTGGTCTACAGTACTTCTCTAAAAAAGTCCTCATATATCGTTTGAGAGAGATAAGACCATAAGGCATCCATACTAACTCTCTCTCTCTCTCTCATCTATATATATATATATATATTATATATATATATATATATATATATATATATATATAGAGATGGTGGCTTAATACTACTATATACTATACCTGAATCTTTCATACGGTCGGCGCCCTGCTCGGAAGCCAG
>OLKM01001039.1:176917-180682 GCA_900291075.1 Melanogrammus aeglefinus | reverse complement strand
TTCCTGCTCGTTAAGGGCGCTGAGTTAATTAAGCTCTCGGCTGATTGGCTCCCCGATCGATAGAGCGATTGTCGGTGACCAATCATCCGCCACACACCGCACTCAGTGCACAATGGGTGTCCACAAATCTTGTGTGGCGCACGTGCACACGCACTCTGCTGTGCACACCCTGCCGTGCACGGTGGCTCCCCGGGACCCCCCAGGGGGTCGACATGCTAGCGGCTGTAGGGTGAGCTCTCGGTTTCACTGGGACAGACAGACAGACGGCCTGTTCAGGGTGCTCTCCAGACAGACAGACAGACGGCCTGTTCAGGGTGCTCTCCAGACAGACAGACAGACGGCCTGTTCAGGGTGCTCTCCAGACAGACAGACAGACGGCCTGTTCAGGGTGCTCTCCAGACAGACAGACAGACGGCCTGTTCAGGGTGCTCTCCGGACAGACAGACAGACGGCCTGTTCAGGGTGCTCTCCGGACAGACAGACAGACAGACGCCTTTTCAGGGTGCACTTGATACCACCAAAAAAATGTTGGTATTTGAAGACAGTATTGTCTCTGATAATAATCTGCAATTGAATTGAATGTTGATCCAAACCACACAACCTGGAAGCCCTCATGTTGTCCCCGGCCGCTGGAATTCAGAAGGACGTTTGATCCATGGTCTTCTCCCGCAATTGGCTGACCTCTGACCCCTCGCCGAGTCTATTGGCCACAAGAGGTGGTCTCCCCCCCAGCCTGCCCCCCGCCCCCCCTCCCCTTCCTCCTCCCGCCCCACCCACCCCACCAGCCCGAGTGGACCGGGGGCTAATGTACAGGAGCTCCGTGCCGACAGGGTGTATCTCAGGCCTCTGACCCCCCCTCCCTCCCCCTCACCTGGGTCACTCAGCGCAGGACAAGCCCCGCACAAGATTAATGGATCTACCAGCAGAGCAGGTGTGCCTGGGTGTGTTTTTTGTGTGTGGGTGTGTGTGTGTGTGTGTGTGTGTGTGTGTGTGTGTGTGTGTGTGTGTGTGTGTCTGTGTGTCTGTGTGTCTGTGTGTTCGCCTCTGTGTGTGTATGTGTGTATTATTTTATTTTTTTCAGTACCGTGTGATGCTACTCCCACAATCTGCAGTCTTCTCTCCCTCTCTCTAGCTCTCTCTTGCCCGATCGTCATCTCTCTCTTTATCTCTCTCTTTATCTCTCTCTCTCTCTCTCTCTTTATCTCTCTCTTTATCTCTCTCTCTCTCTCTCTTTATCTCTCTCTTTATCTCTCTCTCTCTCTCTCTTTATCTCTCTCTTTATCTCTCTCTCTCTCTCTCTTTATCTCTCTCTTTATCTCTCTCTCTCTTTATCTCTCTCTCTCTCTCTCTCTCTCTCTCTCTCTCTCTCTCTCTCTCTCTCTCTCTCTCTCTCTCTCTCTCTCTCTCTCTCTCTCTCTCTCTCTCTCTCTCTCTCTCTCTCTCTCTCTCTCTCTCTCTCTCTCTCTCTCTCTCTCCTCTCTCTCTCTCTCTCTCTCTCTCTCTCTCTCTCTCTCTCTCTCTCTCTCTCTCTCTCTCTCTCTCCCCCTCCCTCCCTGTCTGAGTGGTGGGAGTGATGGAAGCTCCTTGAGTGAGTGTTGCGGTCTCTACAGAGCGAGTGACCTTCAAACTCTTCCATCCCTGGTATGTTGACCATCTTAACACCGCGGTGTGGGGGTGTGCGGGGTTAAAGCCCGTACCCTATAGGCCCAGTCCTGAACGCAGCGACCCGGGTTCCACTCCTGCCCGTCGTCCTTTACTACACGTCCTCCCCTCTATCTCCATACCTTCCTCTCTTGTCTCACTCCATAATAAAACATAAAAATGCTACCATAAATCTTCAACACAGCGGTGTCGGTGTGTAAATACAGAAGCTGTACGGAGGGCTCTGTGAGGTCTTTGTTGCCCGGCCAGCGTTCTGCTGCTTGGTTGGCATTTCTGCTTGGTCACGATGACAGCTTCCACGCTGCGCACACGGGAGCACGGCATCAAGGTCCCACCGGCTGTGTTATGGACGACGCCGAGCTGGTTGCCATAGTAGCAGGACGCCTACAGGGATATAGATAGATGGATAGCGCCGCTGTTGTTGTAATGTTTTTAGTTGTTGTGATTGTTGTTATGATCCGAGAGAAAATTGAACTCGGAGCAGGTTGACCGTGAATAACACAAGGGTGTCAGACGCTTTTATCCAATGCAACTTAAAATAAGTACCCCCCCTTGTAACAAGAGGTTTCCCCTAGCTATGCCAGCTAATTGGTATGCTTATTGGGGACGAGTTACTAATCAGAGATCCCTACAGGAAAATGATTCCCCGCTATCAGGGAAGTCTCCTCGAGTACGAGTCACCACAACTTGAAGTTGTTGCCCCCTTTTAGAAGAGGCGTTCACATTTACAAAAAACGTGGAAATGAGGGGTTAACGTTTTTAGCGAATTAAAAGATGATGATATTGATGCTGTGTTGTTTGCTCCGTCTGAAAACACTTGAATGCGTTCATTGAGGAAAGGCAGGACATTTAACAGAGAAATGCCAGGTCCCTAGTGTAAAAACGACAGGAGTCGTTTGGAGAGAACCATGAGGCAGGAGAGGAAAAGGAATGGAGTGAGGAAACAGGGACGCACGCCGTTAGTCAAGACACAAGGAGGGGAGACAAAGACAGACGGAATCAAGATGAACTGAACAAAGTGAATGGAGGAAAATCCATCAGAGGGATCGGAGTGTATAAGGAAGAAGAGATTTTCTAGGTGTGTGTGTGTGTGTGTGTGTGTGTGTGTGTGTGTGTGTGTGTGTGTGTGTGTGTGTGTGTGTGTGTGTGTGTGTGTGTGTGTGTGTGTGTGTGTGTGTGTGTGTGTGTGTGTCAGTGCTTGTGTTTGAGAGGGTGAGGGACACAGTATTGTGCTGTTTCAATGACGACAATTAATTCCTGCAGTTTCACTAGGCTATGAGTAGAGTGAATTGGCATTGTATATTTTCTGATTAAATACAACACACACACACACACACACACACACACACACACACACACACACACACACACACACACACACACACACACACACACACACACACACACACAGGCAAATGCACGCACACACACAAATACACACACAGTGATGATGTCACTACACAGGGTTTTGTTGCGGAAGCCATTGTGTTTTTGTAATATCCAGGTCTTCTTCAGATAACAAATATAACCTTTATTTAGCAGGTGATTACACAGTGCTCTCTCTCTCTCTCTCTCTCTCTCTCTCTCTCTCTCTCTCTCTCTCTCTCTCTCTGCTCTTCATCTCTCTCTCTCTCTCTTCTCTCTCTTTCTCTTTCGTCGTTTCACAGTGCTCTCTCTCTCTCTCTCTCTCTCTCTCTCTCTCTCTCTCTCTCTCTCTCTCTGTGCCGTAGCAGAGTGCTGTTTCAGCAAGGTCTTGTGTTCGTTCTCAAGGTGTCCTCCGCGCCGACTCTTTTCTGAAGGCCTTTTAATGGATTGGCCTGATATACCTTCCAAATGGAGCACTTTGAGCGTTAATTCGCTTTCTGATAAAGATCCCCCCACCCTCACACACACACACACACACACAGACACACACACACACACACACACACACACACACACACACACACACACACACACACACACACACACACACCACACACAACACACACATATACAACCCCCCCCCCCTCCTCCCTCTTTTCTTAACACCTCCCTTTTTATAAGCCCCCCCCCCTCTCCTTACACACCGATATGAAGCACAGAAGGAAGGGGCAGATGAGC
>OLKM01001039.1:166917-171917 GCA_900291075.1 Melanogrammus aeglefinus | reverse complement strand
TGACGCAAACGCCGGCCCCTCGGTGACTTCTTTCCAAATTAGCGCCATAATCCCCGGCACTGCCATTGACTTTAATGGAATGTGACCATTAGCGCTTCCCTTTGCTAGGCTAATGGGACTGTCGCGGGTGTGTGGGTGTGTGTGTGTGTGTGGTGTGTGTGTGTGTGTGTGTGGTGTGTGTGTGTGTGTGTGGTGGGGGGGGGGGGGGGTTGTGGGTCGGCTGAAGCAAGACACAAGACGGCGGTGACGAGCAGATGGCCGTGAGATTGGGCGACTGAGCGGGGGGAACACTGAGCGTTAAAGAACAGAGGAGGGAGGGAGCGGCGAATCGGATGTTCTTTAAATGTCAGCCCCCCCCCCCCCCCCCCCCCCCCCCTGCCCATACACCCCTGATTCCTTCTGGAGAGACTGGGGGGGGGGGGGGGCGGGGGGGGGGTATGGCCCTCAGGGAGCCAGCTCTTCACCAAATGGCCCCGACTCGAAAGGACCCTTTTAGGGTTGACTGCAGACGAACGCGGACGTATGTTAGAGGTGAGGAGGAAGAGGGGAGGAGGAAGAGGGGAGGAGGAGGGAGGAGGAGGGAGGAGGTGAGAGGAGGAGGAGGAGGAGGAGGAGGAGGGAGGAGGAGGAGGAGGAGGAGGTAGGAGAGAGGGAGGAGGAGGAGGAGGAGGAGGAGGAGGAGGAGGTCATATCAGAGGGGTGAGGAGGAGGAGGAGGACAGGCCCGGGGGGTCTCCTGACCTCCTGTTCAGATATGAACCACCCTGGGTCCAGGAGGCGGCGGAGCCCCTGGGCGTGGGGTCCCCCCCCCCTCTATATCATCCAGCTCTACCCAGCGGCGCCACTGGAGGGATTAGGGTGAACACAGTGATTCTTTAATCTGATAACCCCGTATTCTGAATAGATTAACCTTCCTAACGCGCACGCTCCTCTCCCCGCTCCCTCCCCCCACCTCTCCCCTCCTCTTCCCTCTTCTCTCTCCCCCCCGCCTTCTCTCTTCTCTCCCCCGCCGCCCTCTCTCTCTCTCCCCCCGTCCCGCCCTCTCTCTTCCCCCCCCCCCCCCTGCCTCCTCTCCCCCCACCCCTGCCCTCCTCCCCTCCTCTCCTCCACCTCCTCCAACACCTCAGACGACGGAGTGGAGGTCCACAAACTTTAATCTTCATTACCTGCTTTGATTCCACTGCTAACGGAAGAAATGCATAATTTAGGTCCTTTGAAGTTGCACCACTATTACTGACAACATGTTACCTTTAATCTTAAGAGCCCCGGAACATTAAATATTTAGTCATTTACTGAACAAAGGAGGACACGGCCGATGCCGTCCTCGTCTTTGACTTTCACTGTCATGTGTGCTGAATGTCCTCCTGTACAGAGAGAGAGAGAGAGAGAGAGAGAGAGAGAGAGAGAGAGAGAGAGAGAGAGAGAGAGAGAGAGAGAGAGGGGAGAGAGAGAGAGAGAGAGAGAGAGAGAGAGAGAGAGAGAGAGAGAGAGAGAGAGAGAGACGAAGCAATTAATGAGAGACGGGAAAGAGACTGAAGGTAACTAAGTTGTTTCCACACTTTTTCAGCACTGTTACTTCATCAGGGAGAGAGAGAGAGAGAGAGAGAGAGAGAGAGAGAGAGAGAGAGAGAGAGAGAGAGAGAGAGAGGAGAGAGAGAGAGAGAGAGAGAGAGAGAGAGAGCTTTAAAGTAAAGTGCTTCCGTGAGCAGAAGCGTTGGGAGGACAGGTGACCGCGAGGCCAGTCAGTGAGGTAGTGTGTCTGCCCGGGTAGTCTCTTGATAGGCTGTGCCGCTCATACCTGTCTGGCCTCTCTGTTGGTGGGATTACGACGGATCCCGGAGATGATTATTTCTGCTGCTTCTCACTCAAGAGGAAGAGAATGCAAAATGAGGTGGAACGCTGCCTGGCCACACTGCGTGTGTTTGTGTGTGTTCTGTGCTTAGCATGGGTTCCTGCGTTTGTCTATGTGCTTCCAAATTGGTGCTTGCGCCCGTGTGTTGGCTCAGTGTGTGTCTCTGTATGTGCGTGAGCAAATAAGAGCGTGCGTGTGTGTGTGTGTGTGTGTGTGTGTGTGTGTGTGTGTGTGTGTGTGTGTGTGTGTGTGTGTGTGTGTGTGTGTGTGTGTGTGTGTGTGTGTGTGTGTGTGTGTGTGTGTGTGTGTCACGTGTGTGTCTTCCAAGGAGGGTGTCCTAACTCTCTGTTGTGGTGTTCCGAGCCTGAATGAGCGTTGATGGCTCTTCTCCCTCATACATGCTGATCCACTGCAAATCACCGTCCAGAATGCACGCCGTCGGTGCAGGACTCTCCTCTAGTTTGCCATTTAGATATTACATTTTAAAACGGATAGTGCACGTGATTGACACCATTCCTTTAATGGTTCTCCGTATTTCTCTCCAGAACCAGTGGGAACTAAGGGCCACGTATCCTTCTGGATGATTATGTTTTCCTACTCCTTCTATTCCCGACTGTTTTCGGGTTTCTTGATGACCTCCCCGGCTCTGTTCCTGGTGATCGCGCGCCGTGCAGGAGTCGGGACGCTGCTGTTAATTAGCAGAACATGGCGGTGGTACCGCAGAGCTTGTTTTGCTATCCCCCCCGTCCAGCTCTCCAAAGGAAAATTAGACAATTACCAAGACCCCTAATGTTGATCCTCCCCCATCCCACCCCACTTCTCCTCCCCCTCTCCTCCCCCTCTCCTCCCCCTCTCCTCCCCCTCTCCTCATCTCCGCCTCCCTCTCTCCGCCTTTATGATTAATTACTCTGTGAACATCCTCTGCCGGCTGAACACAAACATAAGTATGGGACCCCTGATTGTGTCTCTGTTAATGAGTGTTGATAAATATTTGCCAGTAGTCAAATCTCCCCCTCTCTCTCTCTCTCTCTCTCTCTCTCTCTCTCTCTCTCTCTCTCCTCTCTCTTCTGTCTCTCTCTCTCTTCTCTCTCTCTCTCTCTCTCTCTCTCTCTCTCTCTCTCTCTCTCTCTCTCTCTCTCTCTCTCTCTCTCTCTCTCTCTCTCTCTGTCTCTCGTCTCTCTCTCTGTCTCTTCTCTGTGTGTCTCTCTCTCTCTTGTCTCTCTCTCTCTCTCTCTCTCTCTGTCTCTCTCTCTCTCTCTCTCCTCTCTCTCTCTCTCTCTCTCTCTCTCTCTCTCTCTCTCTCTCTCTCTCTCTCTCCAATATAGTACACATAACATGTGTGTATGGGAGATACACACATGCAGACACAATAAAACAAAAACAAGCCAGTACACACACACACACACACACACACACACACACACACACACACACACACACACACACACACACACACACACACACACACAGGGGCCTGGGGTCTAGATTACCATAGTAATGGGTGTTGAGTAGCTGGGGCCTGGTGACTGATGTTCCTATGGAGCACTTCTGTCTACCGGGTCGGTCAGTGAAATGAATATCTGCCCCACTTGTGGCCGGGCGAGCAGCCGGCCTACAGCCCTCTGTAGGACCTTCTGCCTGCCTGTAGCCCTGGACCACCCCTCCCCGGTCCCCCACCAATCACAGCCCACACCCCGGCCCCCCCTCCCCCGGTCCCCCACCATCACAGCCCACACCTCCGATCCCCCACCAATCACAGGCCACCCCCCCATCACCAACGTCATAAGGATACCAACCTTCCCCTCTTTAGTTCTCTCTGCTCCCTCCCTCCCTCCCTCTTTCCTGCTCCCTCCCGTCCCTCCCTCCCTCCCTCCCTCCCTCCTCCTCTCCCTCCTCCCTCCCTCTCTCTTCCCTCAAACATCTCTATGAGGGCCTGCAGGGACGGAAGGCGCTATTGATCAGAATAAACAGCGGAATAATCTTTAGTAATCAGCCCAAACCCGGGCCGTATTAAGAATTTATGTGGCCGGAGCGGAGATCAAGAGAACCACGGCTAGGATGGACGCTGCAGTGTGTGTGTGTGTGTGTTTGGGTGTGTGTGTGTGTGTGTGTGTGGTGTGTGTGTGTGTGTGGGTGGGTGGATGTGGGTATGGGGACACACGTATATACATACATTCTTATGTCATGATTGCGTGTTCGTATGTTTTTGTGTGAATATGTTATGATATCCATATGTTTGGATACTCTTTGCATCAGAGTTTGAGGGTGTGTGTGTGTGTGTGTGTGTGTGTGTGTGTGTGTGTGTGTGTGTGTGTGTGTGTGTGTGTGTGTGTGTGTGTGTGTGTGTCTGTGTGTGCGCATGCCTATGCATACATGTTTGCATTCCTGTGTGTGTGTGTGTGGGCGCCTGTTGTGTCTCAGTGGTCCAGTCCATCTGTGTGCAGTCATGTTGGGGTCCCTCAGGGTTCCCTCACTGTGTGGGCCTCTCAGCCTGCCCCCTGTCCCACAGAGACAGAGAACGGGGAACAAAGCGCCTCATATCGCCCTCAATACATTCTGAGCATGGGTGGCCCAGATCGAACCCCAGACCCTCACCCTGGTCGTGGTCTGGCCCTGCCCAACCGTCAGCGCTGGACCACAAGAACAATGTAGCCGCTGATCATGATGAATACCATACAGGGTGTATACTGTATGGGAATACTGTGGCTGGAGACGTTTCCTGTGTGTGTGCGTGTGTGTGTGTGTGTGTGTGTGTGTGTGTGTGTGTGTGTGTGTGTGTGTGTGTGTGTGTGTGTGTGTGTGTGTGTGTGTGTGTGTGTGTGTGTGTGTGTGTGTGTGTGTGTGTGTGTTTGCGTGTGTGTGTGCGTGCATGCATTCTGCAGTGTGCGGACTCATGCATGTGTGCAGCCAGCTATAGGCACAGCATATTTCTCCTATGACATTGATTTCCTGTATGACTTCATCACACTAATACTCGCTTGCCCTCCTTTCACACACACACGCACCGACACTCACACACACACACACACACACACACACACACACACACACACACACACACACACACACACACACACACACACACACACACACACACACACACACACACACACACACACACGCACACTTCCTGCCGCCCGTCTGTCGGG
>OLKM01001039.1:146900-153764 GCA_900291075.1 Melanogrammus aeglefinus | reverse complement strand
AGAGAGAGAGAGAGAGAGAGAGAGAGAGAGAGAGAGAGAGAGGGGAGAGAGGGGAGAGAGGGGAGAGAGAGTGGGGGGGGAGAGAGAGAGAGAGACAGAGAGAGAGGGGCGAGATAGAGCGGGCGAGATAGAGAGAGAGAATCCTCCAACCTCCTCGTCTTTGCCAGACGTCCACCTTCCTGAAAGTGTGGGGGTGGATGCTGGGCTATGGGTTCTCCTCAGAGCCACCGTCTCCTCTGTGACTGCCGCCCGCTGCCTCAGCTCATCTCCCCGTCTGGCTGCACGGCTCCAGCAGACTCTCCCCGGCATCCTGAGCCGTCTCTTCCCTCTGCTTTGCCTCTTATCTTAAACCATTGGCAGAGGAAGGCTGGCTGCCAGCTCCAACACTAAGCGTCAGTCTGTGCGGTGTGTTATTGTGGTCTACGACAAAAGAACAACACGTTTTACCAAACAACCACACGAAAACCTTCTGGAATTGCCAGAGAATGCACAAAAAAATGTCAAACGTGAACTCGATAAAACAAGAAACTGGCAAATATAGTTTATAATATGATGCCTAAACTGGATAACTGAATCAATGCAACCAATCAATATATTAACTTACATCAATGCATTGAATGCTTTGTTTTTCTTCTTTGGTCACCCACGGGGCCCGGGCTGGTGGTAGGGGGGGCCACACTGGACTGGGCCCCAGCAGAGTGTGTTACATCACTGGGTAACCGTAGTCTGTGTTCCCCTGACCTTGTGCCATGTGTTGGTGGACCCTCTCAGCCACAGTGGGCAGCCTGACTCACTTTTATGTAAATAAGGACACACTGTTTGTAATATTGCAGGCGCAGTTCTTTTTAAGGTCTGTGGAATAAATAAGACTATACCTCAGGCCCCTCCGTCAATTCAGGTCTGTCGCCTCGATGTGCTATTGCTTGTTTTCTCTTATTGTAAAACACGCAAAAGCAAAATGTAGATTCACGAGCACGCGGCAGAACCTGTTTTCATTTCCGTTTTTTGCTGTCGTGATTTTTCCTTGTATTTTGTCTGCTGTGACAATCGCTGTAAAAGTGTTTTGAGAATCTTCACTTAACACAACAGACATAACTCGTGATTGACTGTCCGTGTGTGCGGGTTTGAGTTCCGTTTATAACCTTAAAGTGCCGCTGATCCACCCTCGGAGGCAGTAGGTCTCTCTGGGGAGAGAGGCCTACTGTTGTGTAACCGGCGTGTTCGTCCATTATCTCCAAACGCTGAGTAGGCGGTTTACACTTGGGTATTGGTGGTGCCGGCACAATATCTATATTTTCACTGTGTTAAACAGAATAAATAGTTTAAATGAATAAACAAATGCACAACCTTTTGGAACATCGCCGGAAAGAGGAATAGAGGGATAAAAGGGATGCAAGTTTGAAATGTTTGGAATGTCGTTTTTTCGGAAGTTGCTAATCGAAACAGGGTTCTCTTCCAAGTTCTTCTTGAGTTTAAAAGCTGGCACTCTCAAGGAACTACCAAGTCAGTACACACTCGTCGTACACACACTGCGCTTCAAACTGACCGTGCAGCTGCTGATACACAATGACACACTGAATTTACCCAATGTCGCTTTCTGATCCATGATCAAATACAGTGTTCTACAGCCTGGTGACCCTTAAAAAGGATCGCATTAACAAAGAAAACCATCGCGCTGCGCGAACACAAGGTTGGGTTGTAGCTAGTGAACAGATCCAGGTTCAGGGCAGGTCCCCTGTATAAAACATGCCCTCGCCCTGGACTCCGTTCTGTCAGAATAGAAGCAGTCTCTTCTGGGAACAGTAATTTTTAAACACTGGTATTATTTGTTCTTATTCATTTGTGAACAAGAATGCTTCACTTGTTCACTTGCTCCTTCCGTGCATGTTTATGGATATGCATATCCATACATATATAATATATCTGGAAATATATATAATTATTTCTATATATATAGGATGTGTGCGTATACATCTATATTCATATATGTGCATGTGTGTCTGTTTTGTGCGGGCATGTTTGTGTGTGTGTGCTCGCGTGCGTTCGTGTGTGTGTGTGTGTGTGTGTATGCTTGTGTGTGTATGTATTTGTGTATTTGTAGGGAATTTGTTTGTGTGTGTGCGTGTGTGTGCTTGTGTGTGTTTGTATTTGTGTGTGTGTGTCTGTGTGTATGTGTGTGTGTGTGTATTTGTGTGTATTTGTGTGTGTGTGTGTGTGTGTGCGTGTGTGTGTGTGTTTGACTGGTCCACTCCCAGGAGGTTTATCCTAAGTGAGCAGGATGCGTGTCATCCTATCAGATGTAAGCCTCTTAATGACCCCCCCCCCCCCCCCCTTCTCCCCCGACCTCCGCTTCCGCCTCACACACACACACACACACACACAAATACATACACACACACGTGCACACACACACACACACACAGACACACACACATCCACACACAAGCATACGACCATCAGACGTACACACACACACACATCAAACACACGCATACACCAATCACACGCAAGTACACACACACACACACACACACACACACACACACACACACCCACACACACACACACAACACACACACACACACACACACACACACACACACACACACACACACACACACACACACACACACACACACACACACACACACACACACACACACACACAGACACACACAAAGACACACTGCAATCTATTGGCCAGCTTCCTGCTTGCACTGTAAAACCGCTTCAAATGTGATCTAGTCAATTCCAGGGAACATGAAAAAAAATAGCCCTAAAAAAAACAGCTGTTGAATTGATCTTTCAGCAAGGGCTCCTCAAATCGGCACACAGACGCACACACACAGACGCGCACACACACACACACACACACACACACACACACACACACACACACACACACACACACACACACACACACACACACACACACACACACACACACACACACACACACACACACACACACATACATACACACAGACACATCTGTTCGTGGACAGTGCATTGGTTCAGTAAGGGAAGCACAAAATACAAAAAGAAAATAATAAATTTTCTATGCAATTTTGTTCAATTATATCGGCTTAACGAGTATCCGAGTTCATAACACACAGTTGAAAACGTAAATGTCGTTGCGTGTACGCTCATGCACGCTCATGCGCGCTCGCTCGCACACTCGACTACGTGCATGCGTGTGCGCGTGCGGGTGTCGCGTGTGCCTTTAATGGCCTGTCTTGTATGGAGGATGACACGTGTGACATGAGATCCACAGCCTCTCGCTCTAAACCAGAGAGGGCTCCAACATCTGCATAGCTCACGGCTCTCACACGGCGCCCCAGACAAAAGCAATCAAAGCCCTTCTCCCGTCGCCAGCTGGCTGTCATGTCTCATTGCCACCGGTTCTGCCTCGTACACACTCTATAAATAAGCGCTGCGACAATCGCTTTTAATTTTTATTTTATTATGTTATGGAGTTGGCTTTCGGTTAATGGCGCGCCCAGATTACAGTCGCTCTCTCGGAGTGCAGGATACACCCAGCGTGTGGCTCCTGGCCAGAGCTACGGAGTGATTGTACAGTACTTCTCTTTCTGCTGTGAGTTTGGCGACCCCCTGTAACTAGCTTTATTCATCATGAAGGATCGGGGCCTATACCATTCGGTTTACAACAGGGGATATATACATGTCTTTTACACTAAAGATGGACGCTCCAACAGCAGTGCCAGTAACAACCACCGTTGACCACATCTTTGTACACTTGTGAAAGTAATCCACCAATTCTGTTCTGTGGTCGCGACCTGTCGTTGGGCTCCGATTTCTGCCATGTGGAGATATTTTAAGATGGGGGTCTTTGGGGGCTTCTGATGCACTCCATGCTATCACTTTATCTGCAGGTGCTACCTTAATGCAAACCCCTGGCTCCTTCCACAGCTTCTGTCAACGTTGACTCCTTCTGTGTTGCTGCCGTTTTGCTGGCGTTCCAGCAGGCTGGTGCTAAGGCTGTGTGTTCGTGTGAGCTTATGGAGCTATTGATTGCAGTAATAGGGGGCTGTGGGTGTTTCTGTTTACAGTGTGGGATATGGGAAGCATTCAGGCTTCATCAGCCTGCCCTGTGTCTCCCCTGCTTTCATCTTTTCCTGGCTGCATCCTCTCATTTCGTTTTTCCTCCTCTTCCTCCCTCCTTTAAACCGGCTATACTCTGTCCTCCAGTGATTCCTCTTTTTCCCTCCTGACCTTCCTTCAATTCGGAATTGTGGATTTTTACTCTCGCCTTTACTCCCTATAGCACTCTAATAAAAAAGCTCCTTTTTTCTTTCTTGCCTTTCCTTGAGAAGCCATTACGATTCACCTGGGCCTCGGGACATCAGCTGTGTCAGTCTCATTTCTCTGTTTCTCTCCATCTCTCACCCGCACACTCTCTCTCTCACTCTCTCCTGCTGCTCCCTCTTACACAGTCTCGCTCTCTCGCTCCCTCTCGCTCGGTCTCCTGTTCCTTCCCTCTCTCTCCCTCTATCGCTCTCTCTCCATTCATTGCTGTTTCTCCTCTCTCTTTCTCTCCCTCTATCTATCTTCGAGTGTCGCTCCGTTTCTCTTGCTCTCCCACCCTCGCTCTCTCTCTCTCTCTCTCTTCTTCTACCTAGCTATCCATCTCCATCCGTCTCTGTTTCTCATCTCTCTCTCTCTCTCTCCCTCTATCCATCTCCCATCCTCGCCCTGTTTCTCCTTGCTCTCTCTCTCCCTCCTGCTCTTTCTCTCTCTCCCTCTGTCCCTCACCCCCCCTCACCCTCTCCCTCACATCTCTTACTCATCACTCAACTTCTTTTATTCCTCCGAACCAATCGGTGTCCATTAGTATCTCCCCACGACTTTCTCTGAGCAAATAAGAATGGGAGACGGCACTGAAAGGTATCCTTCATTGTGTGGGTACCCTTTCTAAATAAATATTTCCCCTTACTCACAATAGCCTTCCAAATCCGTGAACGTTCCCAATGACAGTTATCGAGCCTCTTTTCCACAAACTCTTTTCTTTTGTTCAGAGTGCCGGTGTGTGCCTCCGGGTCGACTCAGACCGTTTGGGCGGATGCCGATGTGGCGCCGCTTTTACACCTCCTGACTCCATCGCAGCTTGTGTGTGTGGTGTGTGTGTGTGCATGTGCATGTGTGCGTGTGTGTGTGTGTTTGTGAGTGTGAATTTGTATGTGCGTGTGTGTGGTTGTGTGTGCATGTGTGGGTGTATTTATGTGCGTGTGCATTTGTGGGTGTGTGTGCATGTTTGTATATGTGTGTGTGTGTGTGTGCATGTGTGTGTGTGTGCATTTGTGCACATGCTTTGTGCTTGTCCTTGCGTGTGCGTGCGTGTGCGTGCGTGTGCGTGCGTGTCCCTCCTCTTGACGGTGTGAGATGGTAGAAGCGCTGTGGGCAGCAGCGGGAGGCAGACAGTCAGACGGACGGATGCTCCATCAGTGTCACACGCTAAAACCCAATTGCCTGTATCCAGCCTCATATTGCATAACACGGGAGAGGCTAGGGAGAGAGCCGGGGAGGGGGGGGGTTGGGTCGGCCGCCGCAGTGATTAGCCCATTAACCCTAATGTGTCGAAATCATCTGGTTGGAGGAGATGGCTCACTTGAACTGCATGCCCCCCAGCTCTCTCCACTTTACCAGCTCTCCTTATGCCATTAAAAACACAACAACCGCAATATGCCATTAAAAACCACAACAACCGCAAAAAAGAGACATCAGCCCCCCCCCCCCCCCCCCCCCTATGACTGCCAGGCAACACAGGGCTGGGGAAAACATGAAGCTAAATAGATAGGGCTCCTCTTGCGTGCAAAGACACAGCGAAATAGATTGACTTGAATCTACGCCTGTGGACAAAGGACGTCTTTTAGATTTAGCAGAGTTAGGGATTCGCACTGCAGATTGAGGAGACTGGGGGGCTTTATGAGGCCCACGCAGACCACTGGCTCCTCGACAGGTCGGCTCTTCAGCAGGACGGTCGGTTTCGGAGACGTGTTGGTTCTCTTCAGCGCTCGTGGTGGCAGTTGTGCGGCGAGTGGTTCAGAGTTGGTGAAGCATAGAGGCTGCATGGCTTCGGAAACTGATGGGAGGATGGGGGGAAAGAGGAGGAGAGGAAGGAGGCTGGCAAGGCTCAAGTGTCTTACAGTAGCGTGAGTCACATCAGGAAATGACATGTGAGTGATGCAGTGCCATCGAGTGTTTTTTGTCATCTTTATGAAAAAATAAAGAAGCCTTGATGTTTTAATTAGGAAGGGATTATAGGTTATTCTTCTACTCAGCCTAGAATTTGTTTTTCTCTTTTTATTCCCAAATATGAATCACATAATTCAAATACTTGCCGAACTGTCAGACGCACACACACACAAGCATTCACACACCTACACGCAAGTAATGGTGAAAATACAAGCAGAATATCCCCCTTATTCTATAGTTTATGTGTCTTGGCTGTTTCAACGTGGAATCTATTTTTAATTGCCTAGGTGTAATCTTGCTAGAATGTTCTACATTCAACGCTGTTTCATTACGACCTGTGCAATGTGATTTCTAAACGAAATGATCAGTCTTTGCATGCTTTCTACGTTTCACCCAACGTTCATCACACTTTAAAATGTTTGTCTTTCAACTGTATACCTCCAAACACACATTTTTGAACAGGAAATTAATTGTTCTCAGACTTCAATCCGCCTCCGCGTTTCTGCGTTAAAGGACTGAGGAGAGCGAGGGAGCGGGACAAACAGCCTCTGACCTATGAGCTCTGTGAGTGTGTGGTCCATCACTGACAGCAGGGGTCTGGCTGCCCAGCGTTCATAACTCAATCAGGGCCGCTCCACATGGGACACTTAG
>OLKM01001039.1:112500-135000 GCA_900291075.1 Melanogrammus aeglefinus | reverse complement strand
CACATAGAATTCAACTACTGCATCCTTCAATATAAATGTTTTTATCCATCTCAGCCTCATAAGAGGAACCTCCTCAGCCCTTCAAAGATCTTCGGCATCTGCATCCTAACGTAACAATTATTTATGTAACTATCGTTGATAAAACAAATCTTACAACAGCGACTCGGAGAGGCTGCCTCTGTGCTGGCCTCTCAGAGCCAGCCAGACGGGGAAAGAGTCAACGTTCATGACTTAATTTCGTCTTTAATATCCCTCTCACACTGATATGCGACTCTGGGGTCGCATATCATCCACAGCAGCAACAGGAAGTGGCTGACAGCGTCACCGTGGTTTTCTGTGTCACCCCTGCCTCGTGACACACATAAGATGACCAGCGAATGTTCTGTGATCTCATCCAGATTCTGAGGTTAGGATGATACCTCCTCTCATGAGGTAAAGATCTACATCTCCCAGGACGCAATGCTCTCCCTGCTTCTTCCCACCTGCGGGCTGTTTAATATCAAGAACTACATCTCCCATGAGTCAAGGTTCTTCTTTCTTCTTCCCATTGGAATTTTGTTTGCCTCAGAGTAAAACAACCAAAATCAAAACGTTGATTTGTATGCCTGTTTGCTTCCCCATGGACTCTGAAGAGGGGGGGGGAGAGAGACAGAGAGAGACGCACAGAGAGACAGAGAGAGAGACATGGACAGAGAGACAGAGAGCAACATAAAGAAAAAGAGAAAGAGAGAGACAGAGAGACATAGAGAGAGAGACATAGAGCGTCATATGAAATAAAGAAAGAGAGAGAGACAGTCAGAGAGACCGGGAGAGACTGAGAGAGAGAAAAAGAGAGAGACAGAGAGGGAGGGAGATACAGAGAAAAAAAGAGAGCAACACAGAGAAATACAGAAAGAGAGAGAGACACACACATACACACACTCTCTCTCACACACACACACACACACACACACACACACACACACACACACACACACACACACACACACACACACACACACACACACACACACACACACACACACACACACACACACACACACACACACACACACACACACACACACGGAGACTAAATGTGTCAACGGCTGTGTACTTCCTCCGGAGCGTCCCCACTTCCCCCAGCCTCATCACTCCCGACCTGTCCTGACCCGCGGGCTGCGGGACCGCCATTTTGAAATGCAGCACGGCACGGCAAAACAAACGTTTAAGAGAATCGCGGTGGCTTCCCGGTCTCCACCCCCTCTCAGGATCCTTTACTTAAACACATCCTTAACTCGCCAGGTACTCCCCGTGACTCTCAAGTGGCGTGCATTCGCCTGCGGGGCGGTTAATGCGTCACAGAACTGAGGCGTTATCACTCATGGGTAGCTAGACCTCTCGCAGAGGCGAGCCGAAGCCACCGTCTAAATGGTAATGCGGTTTATGGGGATGGTGTGTGTATGTGCAGGGCTGTTTGTGTTAAAATAATGTGTGTGTGTGTGGGTGTCACAACCACAGCCACACAAACCCAAACACACACACACACACACACATATATTCGTGCGCATGTGTCTGTATGGGTATAAGTGTGTGTGTGTGTGTGCATGTGTGTGTGTGTGAGCGTGTGTGTGTGAGAGAGAGAGAGAGTGTGTGTGTCATCTTCAATATGATTAGTGAGTCTTTTCAGGCTGAGAGTGGTCATCGGTAACCGGTTTGGTTTGATATAAGGGAGGAAAGGGGAAGAAAATACTGTCTGGAGGCTGCGATGAGAGAGAGAGGAGAAAGAGAGCGGACGAGAGAGAGAGTTGGAGGGAGAGGGTGGAGAGATTGAGAGCTAGAGAGTGAAAGAGAGAGGTTGGAGAGGAGAGAGATTGCGAGAGCCTGAGAGAAAAGGAAGAGCGAGCCAGAGAGAGAGAGAGAAAGAGAGAGTGATGGAGAGGATGAGAGTTGAAGAGAGGGTGGAGAGAGATCAAGATCCAGAGAGTGGAAGAGAGAGCAAGAGAAACAAAGAGAGAAAGAGAGAGAGAGAGAGAGAGAGAGAGAGAGAGAGAGAGAGAGAGAGAGAGAGAGAGAGAGAGAGAGAGAGAGAGAGAGAGAGAGAGAGAGAGAGAGAGAGAGAGAGAGAGAGAGTGTGTCAGAGAGGATGAGAGAGTTAAAGAGAGAGCAAGAGAGAGAGATGGAAGAGAGAGCGCGCGACAGAGAAACAGAGAGAGCGGGAGCGACAGAGAGAGGATGAGAGAGGGAGGGAGATAAGCGACTTGGAGGGTGGGAAAGATAACAGGCGATAGGGAAAGCAGGATGGAGGGCAGACAAGAGCGAGCGAGAGCCAAACACAGGAACACAGGGAGAGAGAGAGGGCGAGAGAGAGAGAGAGAGGAGAGAGCGAGAGAGCGAGAGAGCGAGAGAGAGAGAGAGAGAGAGCGAGAGAGGAGAGAGGAGAGAGAGAGAGCGAGAGAGAGAGAGAGAGAGAGAGCGAGAGAGCGAGAGAGCGAGAGAGAGAGAGAGAGAGAGCGAGAGAGAGAGAGCGAGAGAGAGAAGGCAAGAGGTGGAATTTAATAAATTAGACGGGCGCCTTGCTGGTTCCCTAGCAACGGAGACGGCGAGCCTGGACTGGCCCGGTGTGTGCTCCCCAGCAAAAGGTCTCTCTCTCCTCTAACCTCCTCCTCCTTTCTTCCACCTCTGCGGTCCAGGCATCCACATCAGCCCCGCTTTCCTCTCGAATCTGAAGTGTGTCTGAAGGTACCCACAATAGCCGCTGTCATGGTCAATCATCTAAAACAGCAGTAGTGCTGTTACCGGTGAAGGAGAAACAGCCTTCGGCTGTGTTTAAAGTTTCAAATGTAATACATTTCACAATTTACCTTTCATGCAAACATTGCCAGGGACTTGATAAAAAGGTGTTAAGCTAATGACATCACTTAGCCTCCTGTGAGAGGTGACAGCAAAGAAAATCCCTTAATAATTAGGATTACAATACCTTGAGGTAAAACAAATGGACAACTAAAATTGAATGCATAATGTAATAACTTAAAACACAATAAATGCCGGAAGAAATGAAGTGCATTATATAACATAAATTATATACTTCATGTAATAATTCCGCTAATAGAGTTATGTGTGATAAGAATGTAGTCCTAAAATGCAATTCAAACCAGTGGAATTTGAATGTACTTTCATGTACTGAAAACAGTATTTAGACGATGCATACATTTTCCGACCGTACATTTCCACTCTGACATTAACCTTGGCTGAGATTCCTTTTAGAAGCGCAGGCTGACGGCAGGGTAAATGGGCTTTCCACTGGCCCCAAATGGAAGCAATAGATTAGTTGTTTCTCCGGATGG
Source organism: Melanogrammus aeglefinus (assembly GCA_900291075.1). Taxonomy (NCBI): domain Eukaryota; kingdom Metazoa; phylum Chordata; class Actinopteri; order Gadiformes; family Gadidae; genus Melanogrammus; species Melanogrammus aeglefinus. Next base: position 131,674 of record OLKM01001039.1, on the reverse strand, counting down.
AAAATCAGTTACAGATGGACCTTTCAATTGGACCGGAGCCCGACATGGCCACTTGGGTTCATTTGAGGTGTGTGTGTGTGTGTGTGTGTGTGTGTGTGTGTGTGTGTGTGTGTGTGTGTGTGTGTGTGTGTGTGTGTGTGTGTGTGTGTTGTGTGTGTGTGTGTGTGTTGTGTGTGTGTGTGTGTGTGTGTGTGTGTGTGTGTGTGTGTGTGTGTGTGTGTGTGTGTGTCGCGGGTTCATGTGGCCACAAAGGCAAACAAGCTCATTAGAGGCGTGCACGCGTGTTCCGTGTCACCAACGGCGGGCCCAGCGCATTTCAGACCAGCCCAGTGACACACAGGGAGGGAGAGGGACTGCTGCCTTCGACCTACGGTGCACCTGCACAGGCACACTAGACAAGGCTGCTGTTTAACAAGTCTCAAAATATTAACCCGCAGTCTAGGACTAATTCCCTCTTTAATATATATATACTTTTTTTTTTTCATTATTTAATGAAATATTTATTTAATTCTTCTTCTTTAACCTTGAACTATCTTACACATTTGAAACTTGATTATGTGTACATTATGTGTACTAGGGTGGGAAATACCTTTTCAGAGGAATGGGTTATTAATACTAGGTAGAGTTGTTGTAGGGTTACCATTTTACAGCCAGATCCATGTCAGATGCACTTTCTATAGGGTAGCCACTATTCGGTTAGCATCTTCTGCGGAAACAACTTATCACCAAATGGAGTGGCAGTAAAACGTAGATGCCAAAGGTGACCTGGCAGGGAGGGGAGTAAACCAGCTGGAAGAGACCCCAGGGCACAGTGCGCCCACGACAGACATCAATACCACCAAACAATCTCCTGTTTATCCATGGGTTGCGACCCAAAATGGGTCAGGACCCAGTGTGAGGTGACGCTAAGCGCACTGGATGGGAGATCCTTTGGTGAATATCAGGGAGCTTTCAGAGTGTGTGTTTGGGTCCTACGGCAAGGCTGAGTGTGTTTTCAGTCCCGTTGAGAAGAAGTTGAGAACCCCTGCCCTAAACCCTAAAGAAACCGCAGGCCATCATAACCTAAGGCCATCATAACCTATGGCCATCAGCATAGCGGCTGTTTGAAAGACGTGATTTCCTCTGCCTATGCATCAGTGTTACATTACGGCCCTGTATAAATACTGCTGGAACATTAGGCCTAAACCAAACTGCATGGCTGGCAAGAAATGCTAATGGAAATGGGACGATGTCCCCTGATAAGGTCCTTTATGGACAAAGGAGGGGTCCCTTTTCTCAGCAGAGCCACTGTATGTGGAACAGGGAGCTTCATTAAAACCAGCTCCATCATTCTGCCCGCAGCTGAATGGGACAAGGAGGAAAGAGAGGCATGAAAAGACAGAGTCAGTGCTGGCTCCACATGAAATACATTGGCATGAGCTTGCATATTTAAGGCTGCATCGATCATAGACCGTTGGAATAACAGCAGATAGGATCTCTGTACAATCGATATCCCCTTGTTAATCTTTTGCTAGATGCCTAGTCTGGATCGGAGGGTAGAAAACCCCCGAAAAAAAAGGAGGAAGTAAAAACTAAATAAAACACGGAAGTTCATTATATAAACCTGCACCTGACATTCTCTCGAAGTCAATTGTTTTTCTATCTTTCAGAGCCCAAGCTAGCTGTCTCCATGAACACTAACTGCCACCTGTGCCTCGGTAAAGAGAGACTGGGAGAGACTGAAAAAGCGAGAGAGAGGCAGCGAGAGAGAGACTCGGAGAAGGGGCGAGTGAGAGACTGGGACACAGAGAGAAAGTACATGTATGCATCATCTATTCTAAACAGTCCAAATCGTTGGCGCCTCATCTGCACTTGAGTACCCCCTAGCGGCAACCGAGAGAACTATCCATACATTTTTTTTTTTTTTTTGCTAACCAAGGATAAATGGCAACAATTTCTCTGGCTGCCAGTCGGCTGACAGCCCTGAAATGATAAGAAGAGCTGGAAGGAAAATATTGACTTATCCGTCACTTTGGCTCCATTAATGTGAAAAGTATAAGGGAGAGTGCAAACAAATTTAGGTGCTACTTTATTCATCAGAGGGATAAGATTCAACCAAAAAAACGAATATAACATTTTATTTACAAGGTTTTTTTTACCCATACAGAATAATTAATAGGGGACCTTTTCAGGCACGAATACAACCACACTTAATTGAAACAACGAAAATTATGAAAAATGTTGATAAGTATTCCCCCAGTGTAATGCCATGTTTATGTAGAACAAATGTAAATAAACTGTTAATTTAATATTGATAGGCTTGTAGCGTTTAACAAGGTCACCGACTGAAAATTACAACACATTTCCCAATTAGCGTGTGAGAGTAGGCCACCAGCCCCCCCCCCCCCCCCCCCCCCCCCCCTCAACTCATTAGCTTACTGCTAACATTTGCTTCACCGGGTACACCTCTCTTTCATTTTGATCTACCCTCCAGCATATATAGAACACTTGCTTTTTGAGTCGATTTATATCAGAGCACAAAACATTTAGAGACGGAAACACGTTGCCCAATTAAACACTAATAAAGCACAATTCGCTGCACTCTGTGTCGGTTCCTTTACAGTCAATTATTGGATTGGCGCTTGTGGAATACAAACAGCTCCAGCTATATTGTCTCTGTGAGATTTAATGACGCATAGATTGTCAGAGAATAGCAGACCAGTGGCCGGGCAACCAAAATAATGTCCATCAGCATCCATCCGTCGCCAGTAACGCAGTAGTGCGCCAGCAGAACCCTCCTGCCGCTCTCTTTACCGAGGTCCCTGTCAGAGCTCCAGCCGCTGGTATTCCTCGCTATGGAAGCCAGATGCTGATAAGTGCTGTTTGAATGCCAACCTAGCTCGTCTTTACAAAAGGCACTTAGGGATGACTTTTGCAAGGTCTGACTGATCTCTTGATTAGTCGAGAGTGGATATCTGATGTATAAAAAAATCAGCCCATTATGCTTCTGAGGATACCACCACCACAGAGTCGGAACCGTTTGGCCCGCGATGATCTCTTGTCCCTGGCGTCCGTACAGAAGGTCCATTTGGTGGATTGCTCATTTTGGGTTTTTGTGTTCTCAATCCATTGCAAGTCATCTCTCCATATATAGCCCATTCAGCCCACCCGAGTGAATAACTTGCACTCATCATCAGACAGGTCTTTGCATGACACCCTTCAACGGACCACACTATGTCATATAATCTCCCAATAAATACATCGCTAAACTAAACTCAATTAGAGACTGCAAACCTCTCTCTCTCTTAAGAAATTAAAAAACAAACCAAAAAAAAAACACCTTTGGGCACCAGCAAAATTGAAAAGGTCAGCATTATAAAACCATTGAACAAACCACACACAACTGCGTAGGAAATGCTTAATGTGCATTACACAAGCACATTGGCTTACTTAATGCACACTGTGCTTAATGTACTAAGTAATATTATGCATTAACACGGATGTGGCTGCCGTTAAAGCAATAGTGTAACACAATATTATAATGGTGCTGTACAGAATTGTACTGGGAATACAATTATAATAAATGCCTGGAACACGCTGAAATTATAACTGGCCTAACAATATTACAGAGATTGCAGTGTTTGTACAAATGAGAAATATATGTCTATTTTAACAATATTACCAATTGAATTTCTAATGCTGCAACTATTATAATAAATATAATATTATATTTTTGCCCTCGTTGCTGTCTTTATCATAGGATGTGCTTGATGTACATATACATGTTTATGTCACATGACGCCAAAATCCCCTGAACTAACTTTTAAGATCCCTTATTTTCATCCCGCGTGGGGTTCTGGTGCTTAGCATCTCCGTGACTCGTCACCATCATCATCATCATCATCATCATCATCATCATCATCATCATCATCATCATCATCATCATCATCATCATCATCACCGCCACGGTATTGTGTATTCCGTTTCACCTCCTCAATGGTCTCAGACCCAGACCACTAACCCTGTCAGCGTCCAAACTTTGGGAGCCATATCCCAAGAACCTGATACACAGTATATGTACCATGTGATGAATTAGTCCAAAGGCCAAACCAGCGATCCATGTAGGAAGAAAGAGCGTCCCGACGTGGATAGATACCTCCTTCTCGTCTACGTCTCCTCTTGAAGGCGGCAGATGGTGAAAAACCAACGCTGATGCACACACTGCAACCGTTATTGTGTGTGTGTGCGTGTGTGTGTTTGAGTCTGTGCTTGTGTGTGTGTGTGTGTATGTGTGTGTATGTGTGTGTTTGGGTGTGTGTGTGTGTGTTGTAGTCTCTGCGTGTGTGTGTTTTAGCCTGTGTGTGTGTTGTAGTCTGTGTTGGTGTGTGTGTATGTGATCTTTAGACTGCATGTGCATGTGTGTGTTTGCACTTCAGTCCACCTGATGGCACACCTCCAGAACTCTCTGGTTGAAGTCGTCTGGCTGGTCTGCGTACACATAGTGGCCCGCCCCACGTATCGTCTGCAGGATATACACACAGAGTTACCCAGACAGGAATACCTCCACGTGGAATAGTGGAATGGTGCAAATGATGCAAGATACAAAAATACGAATCAAACAACTGCACAGAAATTAAAATAGAAACTAAGACCTAAATTATTGATTTTATTATTAATTCATACAAAATGGATATAGTAATAATATAACTTTTTTATAATATGTATCAAATAAATATTCAATCGAAGATATACAAAATATGGTTTAAGATATAAAGAGTTTGTGTGTGCACTTGTGCGTTTGTGTGTCTGTGTGTGTACAAAATGGGTTGAGGAGGATAGGAAAGGTGTATATTAATATGATCACAACAGAACCCATTTTGTGTCTGTATTTCCATGTTTTAGCCATCGATCGATTAGCCATCAAGCAAGGCGAGTAACACGGTTCTAATATCACGAAAATGCACAAGAACGCAGTTCATCGTAGTGTGAAATAAAAGACAAACAAAATCCTCTTGAAAACCATTACCTTACTGCAACAGCAAATTAAAATAGCCATGAGCCAAGCGGAGCAATTCATGATGAAACCCTCCTCAGAAACCACATCAAATCCTGAATAAGAGCAACACAATAGCCAGATACAAAGATGGCAAAGTCAAGGAACTTAAAGCCTTGGAGCCAAGGCTCTTGCATAAACAGTCTTCCACTTCCAGGCTAAAGCAAGAAAAGACACAGACAGAGATCGATAAACCCCCACACGGCGAAGAAGAAAAGGGAGGATAACAAAAATCCATAGAAAGAACCAAAAAAAAGAAAAATAATTCACATTCTCTGGTCTCGCCTCAGACTCCATTCCCTCCCCCACCTCCCTCACCCACGACCCTCCCCCCCCCTCCTCCCTCACTCACGAACCTCCACCACTTACTAGGATTTCCACGTGCGAGCCGCGCCTCATCTCCTGCACGCCGCAGCCCGAGTGGCCGTCGATGCTGGAGCGCGAGCCGTACACCAGCGTGATGGGGGCGTCGGGAGGCAGGGAGCCCAGACGCCGCAGCAGGGGCCTCTTAGCCCAGCCGTACGGCAGCGTCATGTTCTTGAAGGCTGTCTCCCCGCTGGGAAACAGAGCCGCACAATCAGCGCCGAGGGGACGGGCGGTAGGACGACATGAGGTCCCCGCAACCCCCAGCCGTGAGGGCTCTGGGTGGACGCCCGAAGTACTAAGGGTCTGACCCATTACTAGTAGAGCTGCTCAATTATAGAAAAAAAAACCATAATCGCGATTATTTTGGTCAATGCCGAAATCACAATTATTCAAACGATTATGTTTGAGTTTGTAAACATGTCGCATTTATTCAGCATTTCTCTCCAAGAAACACTCTGCAACTGAGAACTTTGAAATTTCCACTTTAAGAAAATACACAAAATGTTCTAATAGAAAATCTTCTAATTTAAAAGAATGTACAATATGTATCCAGCTGCTATATTTCTATACAACATTTAATGAGTAGAACAAATATACTTTAAAAAAATAAAATAAAATAAAAAAAAGTTTCAACTCGATTATATTAGTTTGGAGATCATTCAACCGAAAAAGCGAAATCGCAACCAATTAGATAATTTGCACAGCCCTTATTACTAGGCGCCTCACCAGGTGAGGTTTCCTGATCTTTCACCTTGTAAAATCATGGCTACAGGTTAAAGGAGTTTGCTAAGTGACTTATAAACAAAAGAGTGGGTAGGTAAGCAACGCATTGCTTCGCATAAAGGGGTTGGTGGGCTTGGATAGAACGACGCTGTAGGTAAGATTTAAGAGTGTCATTTGTTTGAAATGCCATAGCCATCCTTCAGATATAATTATAGACAGTCTAGTTTCTCTTCCCTCAATGGGTGGAGGAATCCATCTTGCCCGTCAATCACACACGCACACACTGGCGTTGTAATTTACGGGCCCCCTCTCTCTTTCCTACTCTTACCTACAGCAGGTTTAAACGAACACGGTGGATTGTGTACTGGCCACCGAAGAACCCAGTGCCATCCATCAATTTCACCAGGAATATTTCATTGTTGCTGACGGTTGATACTGAGTTACATGAGGCCAAGTTTGAGTTCTGGCGTTAGGATAGGGTATCAACGCCGAAAGAGGAAGCGAGGAGAGGAGAGGCAAGAGAGATGTACCTTGGTGCCTGGGCGTTGAGGTGATAGATGTACTCCGAGACTGTGTTGTCAACAAACATGGACGCAAACTTCTTCTTGAAGTCTGGCCGCAGGGTCTGGACTAGAGTGAGACCTATGGCAGGTGGGTAGCAGGGTTAGAAAGAGTTTGGTGGAGGAGTTTTCCCTGGTCTTGTTCCAGAGCATATGGGTCATACGGTCAATCATGTGTAGTTTCAAAAATGTTAATAAGTTCGCTTTTTGCTTTTAGATTTAAATCGATACTACACATAATTGTTATGGACACAAATATAATACACATATCTTAGGTATTTTTTGTTGTCTACCACTAAGTACAATCCTATTTTTATCTCATCTTATATCATACCATTTACATTTAGGGTATTTAGCAGACGCTTTTATCCAAAGCGACTCACATCGTTTAATACACACATTGACACACTGACGGCAGAGTCAACCATGCAAGGCGACAGCGAGCTCGTCAGGAGAAATTAGGGTTAAGTGTCTTGCTCAGGGACACATCAACACTCCAACACAGCTAGGAGGAGCTGGGGATCGAACTAGCAACCTTTATATTACAAGACAATACCACACTTTGGTACCCCACCTACTACAATGCCTTCATGTTTGTAATATACACTAGTCTATGAAACCATCTTGTTGTGGTCTTGTATCCAAGGAGGACATAAAGATATTAGACATTATACCCGTCCCCTGGCTCCCTGTGAATCCAAGTCCTCACACTGCACAACGACCTATATACCCCGTCGCCACCGGTGCACGCTGGGGGCCTCCCTACCTAGGGGTCCCACCATCCGCAGCCCCGCCAGGGGGTTGAAGGGGCTGAGCACGGCCCCCAGAGCCTTGATCCACACTGGGACGGGCCGGTCCTGGTCAGACGTGGCCGGGCGCTCTGGGAAACCCCATGGCTCCACCAGCACTATGTGCTTCACCCTGACGGGGGGGGCGGGGGGGTAGGAGGGAGGGAAGGAGGGGGGAGGGAGTGGGGGAGTTAGCGAGAGAGAGGGGGGAGGAGGAGAGAGCGAGGGAGGAAGAGATGAAGAGAGAGGAAGAGAGAGGGAAGGAGGGAGAGAGGGAGGGAAGGAGTTGGGGGAGGGAGGGAGAAGAGAGGTGAGAGAGAGCGAGGGGAGAAGGGGGGAGATAGGGTAGGAAGGAGGGAGGGGAGGAGAAGGAGGGAGAAAGGCAGGACGAGAGAGGGAGAGGAAGAGTAGGAGGGAGAGATTTGGAGGGAGGGAGGGAGGGAGAGAGGGACAGTGGATGGGTGGGAGGGAGGGAGCAAAAGGGAGAGAGAGGGAGGGAGAGAGTGGGAGAGAGTGGGAGAAAGGGAGAATGGATTTGAAGGGTTACCCAGCACCAGACCACATATGTGAGTTTGCTGCCATCTAGATGTTGACATCCATCAACCGTGCTCCACTGTTAATAAACGCATCACTGCTGGTTTTGATCCATTTGTATAAATCTACGTTGAATACACGTTATTTCTATTTACAATTCCTGAATGAGTTCTCACACATCTGAACTCATTCCAATGCATCAACGTCAACATGTATTTAAGGGCACAGAGAAGGGCGCCCATCGTTCTTATTCCCGCGTTATCGCTGTGCCCTTGAACTCCAAGCCAAGCACTCGCCAACCTACTTGTAATCTAGCGCTAAACAAGAGCCAGAGGGAGAGGGTGCGTGGACTCAACACGCTCTGCGCTGGTCGTTTTTCTGTGTTTGTTCACAAGCTGCTCCATTTAAATAAGGCACCGGCATCCTCGATGGCGAGGTCCCTATCTCATAACTCAGGAGACCGTTTTGGACCGTGGAGATAACGATGGGGGGGGGGGCGTCTCACTGTTACTGATGGAGCAGCCAGATAACGTATTAAGGACATCTTACACCTCCTGCATTGTACCTACATGTGCACACACAATGCCTAAAGCACAGAGAGATGACACACAGACCAAAACACACACACACACACACACACACACACACACACACACACACACACACACACACACACACACACACACACACACACACACACACACACACACACACACACACACACACACACACACACACACACACACACACACACACACACACACACACACACACACAAACACACACACACACATACAGACTCTAAACACACACACACACACACACACAGTTAAACACACACATACACTACTAAAACACACACACTCAGACTAAAACACACACACAGTCTAACCCCTCACACACACACACGACTAACACACACCACACACACACCACACACACACACACACACACACACACACACACACACACAGACTTAACACACACACAACACACACACACAACACACACACACACACACACACACACACACACACACACACACACACACACACACACACACACACACACACACACACACACACACACACACACACACACACACACACACACACTTTTTTCCCTTTACTTAATAAAGCCCAGAGAGGGACGGTAGGTGGGGGGGGGGGTGGAGACAATGGGAAAGTGAGGAGGAGGTACATTAAATGGGAAAGTGAGGAGGTACATTTAGAGGACACAGCTGCTGATATCGGAGGCTGCCCCCTGCCAGCATGCAAGGTGTACGCGGGTATAATCTGTAAGGACGTTCTACATCCTTCATCTCCGCGTCACCTCCCACATAAACGGGCCGCCGACCTCTTAGTCAGGAGTGGAAGGGCTTTTTTTAAGGCGGATAATGAAAGAAACTGTCGAGCATAACGCAGTCAACAGACTTGATTGCATGTGATTGGGGCAGACAGTTCACTCGTGATTAGGTGGGTAGTGTTTGACTTGTTGTGCCGTTACCAATCAGCGACTCCTGAAGTTGTTGATTGGAATCAAGAATGCAAAACACCAACAATCACACACGACGGATAAACATAAGAATTTGCTCTTCCTATAAGATTTGTTTAATTGTGATTAAAGATAGTGAATGTTTGGTAGCTATAGAAATAGGCAGTACCGTCTACCCGAGGTGGAAAACATGGTCTAATGCTGCCGTCTTGACTTCACTCCAAATAAATGATAACTGCATCTAAAATGTTTGCGGGTAAAAGGTCCCTTATATACGAACAGACGAATGAATCATAGCCACGGGAAAATTACTACTTAATACACTTCACTAGGAAATTGATATCAGGGCTGCAAATGTTGATCGGATTAAAATAATTTGTGGGGGCTAGCACATGCACAACAACAGCAACTTCAGGGTGAAACATATCTCAGGTTCCTACCCAGAATACCTCATGGCAAAAAAACATTTCCTAGCTAGCTAACAATCCTCTCAAAAAAGGGTACAACACCACCTAGATAGCTCAGATCCCTCTCAGTAAACACTTCTCCATCCGTAGCTACAAGACACCGCATAGGTAGGTAACATCCCTCCCAGTAAAGCACTCCTGCGTCTGTTTGACGCAGGAGTGCGTCAAACAGAAGACATCACAGATTAGCTAGCTAACAATCCTCTGACTAAACACCTCCCCGCCGGTACCTTCTGGGGTGTCTGAGGGCGTAGGACGTGGCCAGGTATCCCCCAAGGTTGTGCCCCAGCAGGATCATGGCCTCCAGACCCAGCTCGGCCCTCCAGCGCTCTATGGTGTCCACAAACAGGACCTCCGCCGCCTCGGCGTCCGCGGGGAAGCAGGGCCGGCTGCTCTGGCCGAAGCCCAGCAGGTCCAGGGCGTAGACGCTCCGCCCCCCCTGGGACAGGGCGTCCAAGTTGAGGGCCCAGAGCCCCACGCCGCCCCCAAAGCCGTGGAGAAGCACCACGGGGGTCTTGTGATGGCAGGCGGCGGGGGCGTCTGCGGCGACGCTAGCGTCCACGGCTAGCGTCCACAACTGGTTGCCGTTGCCGACGTCGACAAACTGTTTGGACAGTCGGCCTTCTATACCTGGTGTGTTAGAAAGGTTCAATATAACACAGGGGTGTAGCACTGTTGATGAAGTGGATCGTTATTATAAAGACTTCATTTAAACATTTAACCTCAAGCGATACTGTCGACAGACTAGCTCGATTTGGAGAACGCATTTGTAGTTTATATCATCTATATTTTGTAAATGGAGAAGTGTCTCTTTGGTGAGGTGACGATAAAGCAGGCAAAAGTAGTTGTTATTCAACTCAGGTAGTCCTCAATTCCAAGTCAGTATTTGAGTGTTAACCTATACTCAAAGTCAACCCCATCCCGTATGGCCCTACCTTTTTTTTTTTGTTAGTTCCTTATGTTCTGTATTATTCACTAAACAAGCAATAAATTATTCTAAAGTATGACCAACACAACATTGGAAGCAGTCAACATATGAACTGCCCTTTCCTTTAGGCCAGGCCTATGTGTTGAGATTACCGGTAATTGATGCATGAAATGATGTTATAAGATCTTTATTTGACTATTGAATCGTAAAATAAAAATGAATATGAATCTTACTGATCTCCAGTCAGTAACAGTAACAAATCACCAAAGAAAAGAAAAAAAAACAACCAAAAAAAAGTTTTTTTTTTATTTCGTAGCCTTTGCGATTTGCAAATCGTGTTCTGTTAGATCGCAATGTCGGTTTGAGCTCGATTGACTTCAGCCCTACTTACAGCGCAGCATCCTGTCCTCGGCAGCCCTCAGCTGGCTCTCGGAGGTGGGGCACCATGCCGGCAGCCAGTTGGGAATCCACAGCGACCTGGGACCACACACAACCAACAGACACTATCCATTGAATCACAGCGACCTGGGACAACACACGTGGAAGGGGTGGATGGAGCACACCCAGGGACAGAGACGATTATATCCAAATGCAAATACATTGACAATTAAGGGAAGTTGCTAAAATTAGGGGTTGGGATTATGCATGCGCCAAAGTTTTTTGTTTAACATTCCTTATATTAATTACTATATGTAAACTAGCATAGTAAATAAATAAGCTGGTTAGTGTAGAAACACAGTACAAGCCAAAATACATAATCGTTACGCAAAAGTACCAGTCTAATCATAACTATGCCATTGCTAATTTCCTGAGAATAACGATTTGATGGAGACAGGTTGGTGAGTTTCTACGGTTATAGTACGGGACAAACAATAGCCATAGACAGATAAAAAGGTGTATGTAAAATATTTACATAACTTCAGTCCATCATAATACATGCTACTCAATGGAGAAGGATATTGCTCCAAATGACAGCTTCTCATATTGCCTTTTAGATATGTGTCAGTCGTTTTTGTTGTGTTTATCATTAACTCTACAAACTCTAAAACATCAAATGTATGTCAAGCAGGAAATACGTACTTAATATGATAATAGCGTAATAGACATGCGTTACTAAAGCCCCATATGTTCCCCTGAGCTTTATATAAACAGCTGACTTGGTTGATATTGGGCTTTCTACTACATATGAGCAGCAAAGAAGGGTGGTGTAAACACCAACTAATGGAGAATTATAATGGAGGGATGTACAGTATTTATACTATCAATTTGCTAATTTGCTGAAATGCATGACAAACAACATTCAAAGTGTTACAGAAAGTAAAGCAATTCAGGTAATTAAGTTCGAGGCATTTTAGTAATATGTTAGACGATTATTAATATTTAATTCAGCTTTAATAAACAAATTGCAGGGGTCACCTCAGTGTTGAATCCACGATCCCCAACACACCGCTATAAAGACTGTGGACACCGAAAAACGTCAGAATGCGCTGAAGCAGAACTCTGAAGCTAAAACAAAATCAAAATGTTGATGGAATCATTCTGTTATTAATATGCAGACTGACAGAGATTGAATCCATCATATCAGAAATACTTTCATTTACTATATTATTATTATTCATTCATTGGTCATAACCAAGTTAAGGGCAGACAAATGCCATTCTTATTGTTAGTATCCCACTCAAAAAATCCAAGCAATCACTGAGATAACAAGTTGTTTATCTTAACAAGAGCAGATGACACTTTCAAAGTTTGTGAAAACAACCCATTTACACGCGGGGACATCGAGCTTTTACACAATTATTGTATCGGTAACATTCATTAATATAAACTCCATCTAACTCAAAATATAATATGTATGTTAAAAAAAAAAACAAGTAAGTAAGTGCCATTCACCCTGTCTGTTTAGTGGTTATATCAGCCATTCTTCCTCACGAACATGTGATCGCCGGCACACTGACGTCACTCCCCGGGATGAAGTCTACTCTGCAAAAGGGGGCGTGTGTTTTATTACTTCTTACAGCGCGTGCGGGTGGTGTCCGAAACACTGCGCACTTTCAGCGGGCCAACGTGGAACTCGTGTGCGCTCCGTGTGAAGAAAGCAGGCGCACCGAATGACCGTGCACGAACGGGAAACCACACATTGCGGAAGAAATTCTGTCCTGTCAAAATATCTAAACATTGCACCTCACAGAAAAGGAGACATCGGGTAAGTGGGGTGGTGGTCTCTCTTTACCAGGCACAAATCACAGTGCAGTGTGCAAGCGTCGCTGCAGTCAATGGATGTCATTAACTTGCATTCATTTAAAAAGTAGTTTCAAGTTTGAATTCCTCCCCATTGCAAACAATCGGCAGTTTTGTATTTTTGCAAACTATGTGTTCGTTGTATTAAATGTGGACGTTGCATCCACATTCAACCAGGTTATTTGTCGATTCATTAAATTATCCTGTTTTGTGTGCTGAGATGAATCATTGGCTGGTAATGAGCTCGGTGGTTGTGATGCTTTAGAAGTTTGCTACGTTGACTAGTGACGTGGACTGGATTGAAGTCCCATGACTGAAGTCCAGCGGATAACTTAATACACTTCTCCATCTTCCCCTCGTGATGCATCTAAGGGCCATCAAATGATCCGGTTAAATGATCCTCTGGTGATCATCAAATTGCCACCCCTGGGTCCGACTTCTTAGTGGATGTCGACTAGCCTGAGGTTATGATAATGCAAACAACAATTTGTTGTATTAAATTCTGGGGGCCTGAAACCTGACAACTGATATGACCACGATATTTAGTTATACAAATATAAGATTGTGTACTGTAACTTATTCTCTCAATAAAGTTACAGTCAAAGTTACAGCAATACGTGGCTGCCAAGTCCCACCCACTCGGGCTGAGAGCTCGCCTTCAGCTGTCCCCATCAGTAACCCCTCCAGTAGACCTGTCTTTCATGCCTGGGTTGAATGACACGCAATATTATAGTCAGTTAAATCTCGTATCTAAAACCTCACAGGATTCAAACCGATATTGGTTAGTGATTCCTGTTTGGCTGGCTTCATACATGGGCGCAGCATTCATGACTCCTTGGCTAAACTCATAAATTACTATTTACTTGCATGGCTATAATACATATTTCCTCATTGCCACACAAATGAATGATAGCTTATATTCTTACTTGGTTAGCATTAACATCCTGTTAGATAGACAATCTTTAAGATTAAACTGCAAGTCTGCCAATTGTGTCATCCGTTTCCTAGCTCATAGATACAATATTCCGTTGTAATACTAAAATTAACACTAATACTATTGCTCTAACTTATTTATTTAAGTAAACATAACTTTTCATCTGGTTCTCGCTTCGATTAAATAAACCAGCCACCCAACTTGCGTCCATGTCCTGACTACGTGATGCCGTGTGGCTCTGGTGCAGACTCCCAGGTAGCGGGAGAAGATGTTGAAACAGCCGTCTGCTGGTGGGGACGATGGCTTGGGGTTTAGCCCCCTGGTGGTGGTGGAGCTGGCCCCGGACGCCAAGGAGGAGGCCGTCGTCTGGCTGACCAGGAAGATCAGCGACAGCGAGCAGAGTGGAGGTATGTTAGGACAAGTGGTGCACTGATTTGTATTCGGCTGATTGGCTGCCACCGACCTATCGGCATGGGGACATACCCTGATGGCCGTGGCTGATGTTTATCTGGTGTCTCGTGGGAATATTCAAATTATTATTTTTGAAATAAAAATTGAAATTGTTACTTTGTTTGAAACTTCGATCGGTCCTGCGTTTCTGAAACAGTGTGATTCTATTTAGGACAGCTATTTAGTTGGTATTATAGGGGTAATAAGGAATATGCATGCAGGGAATACTGCAAATAGAAAACAGCCCTGCAAGTATTTCAGGGGGGAATTCGTGGAGAAAAAAGCAGTAGGGTATAATAAGGTAATCTATGTTTATTTTACTTGCAGGAAAAATCTGTTGTCAGGTTTAAAACGATATCAGCTCCGCATCCCCATAGTATATGTTCACCAAATACAAAACAAACTAAAATTCTCTCTTGCCAGATGGAATTTTTTTATTGTGGAAAGTTTCAATTGTTACTGCGAATGTTACGTGTGTGTATATAACAGCAGTGTATTAACCGCAGCTGAGACTGTGTCTCACCACAAAGGAGAAACTCGAGCATGCACCTGTATAAAATAGGACAAGCCACCGACAACAATCATATGAATAATTCATACCGACATGTCTTGAAGGAGGGACTTCAAGCCCCGATAAAAGACACACCGACGTCGGCCCCTGACCCTCATTGTCCTGTTCCTTACCCATCATGCACCTTGCTTCTTTTCTTCCGTCCGGCCCAAGGCGCCGGTCTGTCGGTGCAGCAGCTGTGGTCCGGCACGGCCGAGACGGAGAAGGACAACCCCAACGTGTTCCTGGTGGGCGGCTCGCGCCAGAGGCTGCTGTCTGGAGCCGAGGACCTGGGCCTCTTCAAGGAGTTCAGCGACGGCTCCATGCGGGCCTTCACCTGCGCCAACAGGGACAACTTCAAGGACTTCAAAGGTACGCCGATGGAGGTGGTGGTTGGGGGGAGGAGAGCGGGTTTGGTGGTGTTGAAGGCCCCAGCTGGAGGAGGGGGGGGGGTAATGGCTCTCTTAACCGTGCTCTGGGGCTGTGTTCCAATCGGTCCAGTTATGGGCCCTGTATAGTGCACTATTTAGGGTTTCCATGATTTATCGGTTCCCTTTTATAGTGCCTTATTTAGGGTCACCATGTTGGAGGGTTCCCTAGTGGTTCTATTGGTACCCTAAATAGTGCACTATTTAGGGCCACCATGTTTTAGTGTTCCCTAGTCCACTATTTAGGGTACCCCATACCGAAGTGTTCCCTAGTGGTTGTATAGGTACCATATATAATGCACTACTTAACATCCACAGTGCACCAAAAAATAATTCTACAACTGATGCACACTCATTCCCTCGCCGTGATGCGTTGGAAGTTTTACGGGTGCATTATGCAAATGAGCTGTCACACACAGGGTGACATCCAACACTTATCGGCTTGTTCATGCGACCAGTACACGTCACAGAGACGGATCTCTGGCGAAGACGCCCTATACTTATTCCTTAAATAGTGTTCTAATGGAACCCAGCCCGTGTGTCTTGGACCAATCACTGTCTATGGGGAGCAGTACCGGATCTAATGGCAGGATAGAGACACGGTTACTGATTGTTGCATGGAGTGTGGTTGAACCACAGTGTGTATGAATCTGCTCTCACAGCGCGCCATTTCGTCTTTGATTGACTTTGTCCATTAAAATAAATGTCTGGTGTTAATCATAGAGTCGACACAAGACGTTTTAGTCATTAGCTATATTCATAGTTGACGCCGGTTGACGTTGAGGCTTTGAAGATGAACGCTGTGATGTAAATCATCGACCAGTGTATTATCTCACATTAGCTGAACACCCCTGCCTCGTTGAGATGTCACAGTGGCTAGTGGCTAGGGGGCTATGTTCTTTATGAAAAAACTGAATATTTCGTCCAGAACGAGTCAACTAGTAAAATTTGTAAAATCTTAAAAAATAATAGAATGTTAAACTGACACGTATTTCTGGTGCAGCCCTTGAAAGCGCGGCAACGATTAGACTAACCGTGCACATCCCCGGCTGCTACTAACTCCGTCGTCACCTGGTACAGTGATGACATCATTCAGACCACCATCAGTCAATGTCTCGTTCGAAAGAGTCAGCAGATGTAAGGATGCTGGTGCCTTACGGTGTCGATTGAAGCACGTAATATTACGGTCGCAAATGAATAACCGCTCCTTTCCTTTTAATGTTGACGCACCCTCAGTGTTTAATGGCGTTCTGTGCTCCGTAATAGGGGACGGCGATGGCTTTCTCAGTATGGCCGAGTGTCAGTACATCGTGAAGCACGAGCTGGACTCGCTCCGGGCCAAGAGCGAGACTCACATACCCGGATATGAAAAGGCCAAACTCTACCCCGGCAAATCCATCAGTGAGTCGCCCTAACCTTTTAAAGTGGATGGATTGATGACCTGACCAGACTGTTGTCTACCTGCTACTTGTAATTGAGTCTGTCTGTCTGTTGGTCTTCTACTGTGTCAAATACATGAGTTACAGGATTTTAAACTTTACAGAAACTTGGTTTTGGGAGGGAATCGGTTTAACATAATATTAGGTTTTAATGTTAGGTTTTTGAAAAGGTGGAAGAATGAGATGCTTTTTAACAGTCTTCCACTCTCTTGCTCTCTCTCTCTCTCTCTCCCTCAAGCTCCTTCATTGTTAATGGCTTTAATATGGAAATAATGCATATGCTAATAGAGCGAATTATTCTCCGAAGCAGATAAGGACGCAATAAACTTGGCAAGTCGTTGGGATGCCTCCATTCGGCGGTCCACATTTGACAAATTACGCGTTAGCACAATGCCATCGCTCCCTACAAACAACACACTCAAGGACTGACAGATTAAATGATAGTGTTTTCTCAAGCACTCCGTCGTTAGGACGCTCCCTGGGAGACAATAGGAGTTTTCACCGCAGACAAAACATCACGTTAGATTGGTGGGCCCATCCATTGTCTGCCTGTCCTTTTGTCTTACGAAATGAAGTTGCGTGTTTCATTTCGCTGGCAAAGCCAATTGAGCCAAATGGAGGCATTTAAAATGCCCATGGCAGAGAAAATGAAGAATCATTTGTGTTCAACAAATCCTGCTGCGAAATTCAATCGAGTAGATCTCCTTATCGCAGGCGAGGGGAAGATTGCGCCCCTGAAATGTCACCCTAATTAGTAGCAAAGTAATTAAGCACCTTTTTTTTTTTCCACTCTTGCATATGAAAATGTATAAACATGAGGTATTGCTACGTGCTCACTGCAGTCCGACGCATGCAGTCCAAAGGCATCCTGGTGCAGGTGTTCCCTCTACACGAGACAGACGAGCTGAAGAGGCTGTCCTTCTCCTGGTACAAGAAGGTCAAGCTGTCCTTGCAGCCGCTGGGTAAGCAGAGAGCTTGTGTTGTCACTTAACCCCGTCAACCAGTATGTCCTTTATTCTGGATCAAAACGTTGGGATGGCTGACATTCATATGGTAGCATTTAAGAGTTTTCAGGGGAAAACAAATTATCATTTTAAGGATGTGCCTTGTTATTCATGCTGGACCTGCCTTCTAAATCATGAATCATCTGCTTAGAGAACGATGATGTATTCATCACGGTGGGGTAAAACGATCAAGCAATTAAGAGTCAAGTGCAGGTGCATCCGTCTTATTAACCATCCGTCTTCCTGCTCCTTTACCCGTGCCCAGATGAGATCAGGCACTACTATGGCGAGGGCCTGGCCCTGTACTTTGGCTTCTTGGAGTACTTCACCTTTGCCCTGATGCCCATGGCTCTGGTGGGCGTCCCGTACTACCTGTTCGACTGGGAGAGCTACGACAAATACGTCCTGTTCGCAGGCTTCAACCTGGTGTGGTGCACGGTCATCTTGGAGGTAGGACAGTTCGTTCAGCATGCCTTAGTACCGGCTGTTACCATCACATTTACATTGACGGCATTTAGCAGACGCTTGTAGCCAAAGCGACTCCATTAAGTACATTAGTCAGACGAAGGAGAAGCTACAATATATCGCCGTCGGTGCAGTAAAGATGTTCATAGAAACAAGTGCCAAGCACTTACAAGGGCTAGGTTAACCGATTCTCTGTAAACCACAAAGATAGCTGGGGTTAGATGCTACACAATGCTAGTATTATTTTGAAGTGCAAGGACGTACAACTACAACAAATAATAAGTGCGTTAGAGGGTTGATTTTAGGGCAGTAAGAGGGTGGGTGGGGGGGTTAGGGAGGAGGCTAGGCAGAGTGAACTCTACCATGCCTTTATACATTTGAACTCAGTTCTCGGATGTAGACAGATCTGCTCCACTGGTCTTCTCTAATCATTTTAACATTTGTCTGAATGTCAAAAACCCATAGCTCTAAGTGCCAGTTTGTCATAAGGTGTTCGTTATCACGATAACAACATTAATCAAGGGCTTGGTTGATTACGGTGCAGCTCACTGGCTCCCCGCCACGCAGCCTGGTGTGATCCCCGGATAAGGCTGACTTAGAGATGTTTGATGAAAGATTATTATAATCTTTTTTAGAATTTAAACCAATCTGAAAGGTCTGTCGTCTTAAACGGCGACTACTCAGAAGCATTGAGAGCAGGGCCGTAGTCGGGGTTACGGCTTCTTAAAATTAAAATTAGTTTCTAATTTTGTGTTTTTTAATCTCAAAGAT